>CAXITT010000305.1:430403-453012 GCA_964033795.1 Lymnaea stagnalis | reverse complement strand
TATATATATATATATATATATATATATATATATATATATATATATATGTGTGTGTGTGTGTGTTTGTGTGTGTGTGTGTGTGTGTGTGGTGTGTGTGTGCGCGTATGTGTGTTTGTGAAATAATAAAACAGATGGCTTATTAATTTGTTGTATTCACTCAGTTTACTACTAGATCTTTTAATGTACAGTTAACCTCCAGTCAGTCTTAGTGCAATAATAAATTTGATAGGTGCACCTTATATTCAAGTATAATCTTCACTTTGTTGCCCCACTTTAAAATAAATTTTTAAAAAACAAAGTTTTGTCGTAAAAACCCTCTATGTGCAATTTTATTTGCAAAACTATCCGAGCTTATAAATTAATGGGAGAAATTTTAATATAGATATTAAATAAGTTGAGGACATTGACGACGAATCCTAGTTTTAATGAGTGTCAGTAACATTTTAATTTGAACCTTTTTGTTTCATTTTCCTTTCTTTATAGTTATTACCGTACCTTCTTCGAGTTACATATCATTGTGCAATTTTCTCTCGCTCATAGCATAAGATAAATTGATTTTAAACAAAAAATTTCTTTTTAAAAAATGTACTGTACTCATTTGTAGTTGTTTCGTTGAAAGAGGCTTGTTGCCGATAAGTTCATTGTTTCACTTCATCTCCCAGCAGATTTTTTCCCCACCTTATGTTTTATACTTCGAATGATTAATTTGAATATCATAATAAAAGAATTCGATTTTTAATAGTCTTTCTGATGAAAATTTTCTGTTCTTATTTGTAGATAGATTTTTTATAGTCTAAAAAATTAAATGATAATGCAGTTTTTTTTTTGTTTTTTTTTATTTTACACAAAAAAGATGATTTATGTGACATATGGTTTACATCCGTGTTTAAAATTGTCAATGACATCGCGACCACTTGGGTGACCCCCCTTTTTTTTTTCACTTTGTTCTCATTACAACACTTATAATAGGCAAAAGCTCTACAGAAATCTGGATAGACAACGTTGGAGGGAAGCCCCAACAGTGTGGTATAATGAACCTAACATCTCAGCGGATCATACGTGTCCGGTGTAACCAAACAATGACAACCCCACGAAGCTATGTTTGTGAAAGCAACAGCAGTTCTGGTGAGTTACATTATTGTAATGGTGATTCCTTTATAGAGTTTGACAGCTACGTATATCAAAAACATTATAAGATTTTTCTACAATGTGAGCCTTTAAAAAAAAACAAACAAAGAGCAAAGCTAAATTAATTTTCCTACCATAAAAGACCTGCATGGGTCAGCATGACATGACACATGGTTTAATTCTTGCAGTGGGATTCAGCGCAGCACTAAATGTTGCGCAGAAAATTAAAATTAGAATAATATTTCTTGTCATGCAAAGAAAAAAAACGACAACTTGAGATCAGACCGTTCATGCCCCGTCAGCATTTTCTAGCCACGGATTCAAAGGTTTGGATCGAACTGTTCATGACCCGTCAGCAATTTTAGCCTCGGTTTCAAAGTCTGGGATCGAACTGCTCATGCCCCGTCAGCATTTTTTAGCCTTGGTCTCAAAGTCTTGGATTGGACTACACATGCCCCGTCAGCATTTTCTAGCCTCGGTTTCAAAGTCTGGGATCCAACTGCCAATGCCCCGTCAGCATTTTTTAGCCACGGTTTCAAAGCCTGGGATCAAACCAATCATTCCCCGTCAGCATTTTCTATCCTCGGTTTCCAAGTCTATCAGATCTGGGAGAGAATAAATTATTCGTTGTGCAAACATTTTACTTGTAAAATTTTTTACCATGATTTACAAAATCTAGCTTCATTTCAATGGCTGGAGTCGTTGAGTTATACCTGGACTTGGAGTCGTCTAGTTATACCTGGACTTGGAGTCGTCTAGTTATACCTGGACTTGGAGTCGTCTAGTTATACCTGGACTTGGAGTCGTTTAGTTATACCTGGATTTGGAGTCGTTTAGTTATACCTGGAGTTGGAGTCGTTTAGTTATACCCGGACTTGGAGTCGTTTAGTTATACCTGGACTTGGAGTCGTTTAGTTATACCTGGACTTGGAGTCGTTTAGTTATACCTGGACTTGGAGTCGTCTAGTTATACGTGGACTTGGAGTCGTTTAGTTATACCTGGACTTGGAGTCGTTGAGTTATACTTGGGCTTGGAGGCGTCTAGTTATACCTGGACTTTGAGTCGTACAAATATGCCTAGATTTGGAGTCGTTAAACTACACCTAGACTTGGAGTCGTAAAACTATACCTAGACTTGGAGTCGTAAACCTTACCTAGATTTTGAGTCGTAAAACTATACCTAGACTTAGAGTCGTTAAACTATACTGTTATGTAGACGACTTTTTACGTCATATTTCACCGTGCTGTGAACTCAGATCAGAAACCAAGAAAGCTTGAAACCACATTTAAGATTTTGCTACTTAAAAATAGTATCTTGACATAAATAAAACTAATAGTATGAATCTATCAGATTGCTTTAGAAAAATTTGGAGAAAGCAGGAAAAGAAAACAATGCGTAAGGCGGTTCTAGATACATCAGTAGAACAGACTATAAAAAGGGGACACGATAGATTTTTGGCGGGCATTTTATTACGAGATACTTTTACCTAATGGGACGACAGTCGAAACCTATTTTTAGAGTGTGTTTTTCTTGCTCGAGTGTTGTTTACTTACGTGTGTGAATTCCTATTCATTGTTGTACCTTTTTTGGGCACATTGTATTACCATCAACTGTGTACCGGTACAAGCAAAACAGAACTCTATAAGTTCATGATTTTAATTATTTTTATTTTATTTTGTAATTTCTGGTAAGTTAATAAATCTTATTAATTGTAGTTAGACCTGTTTTGAGTGTCGTATTCTTTTGCTATTGTATTGCTCATATAGTACGGTCTTTTGTTATGCACTGTTTTGAACGAGCCATAAACTTAAAATAATAGAATAATTTCTACCTATAGACAGTAGTAATTAACAATACCTAATATTAAAAATTGTTTTGATACGATAGGACATAAAATTGCTTAACGGGTTTGTCTCCCTGCATTTTCTTTAATAAGCTGAACTGTATTTTATTCAGGGGCATATTAGCGGCGTGGCTTCACACGTGTGCATGCGTGTGTAGTTTCTGGTCAGTGTGTGATAGCTCAGTATCTGGTCAGTGTGTTATGGGTCAGAATGTGATAGGTCAGTACTTGCCAGTGTGTGAAAGGTCAGTATGGGATAGGTAAGTATCTGGTCAGTGTGAGATAGGTCAGTATCTGGTGAGAGTGTGATAGGTCAGTATCTGGTCAGTGGGTGATCGGTCAGTATGGTATAGGTCAGTATCTAGTTTGTGTGAGATAGGGCAGTATCTGGTGAGAGTGTGATAGGTCAGTTTCTGGTCAGTGTGTGATAGGTGAGAGTTTGATAAGTCAGTATCTGGTCAGTCTGTGATAGGTCAGAATGTGATAGGTCAGTATCTGTTCACTGTGAGAAAGGGCAGTATCTGGTTTGTGTGTGATAGGTCAGTATCTGGTCAGAGTGTGATAGGTCAGTATCAGGTCAGTGTGTGATAGTCACTATGTGAAAGGTCGGAGACTGATCAGTGTTTCATAGGTCATTTATTCTCTCGAACATGATTCCAAAATACAACACAGACTTCATATCCATGATGTTAATCTGACTCACATGATTTACCAGATTGTAATAAACTCATTCTGAGTTTTGATGAAAAATAAGACATTGATGCTTGAATTCTGGTATCACCCTTCTCTTGTATTCGACGTGGCTATGTTAAGAAACTAACCGGAGGGGGCTCTGTCAAATTTGCAATGATCCTTTTGGTGTCACCCACCTGTGAATGCATAACAGGTGTGGCCCACACCACAACACCCCCCTCCCCCCAGCAACCCCTATTGACGCCACTGAGTTTATTTTTTTTTTAAAGTTAATGTTAGAGTCAATATCAGACTGATGTAGTTATACACCGTTATGTAACTACTATGATGTGTTGTTATTTTTTCAGCAACATATACAGCTACACTAGAAAATATCATCACCCAAACTTCAACGAGTGATATAGGTTTTCCAACATTGAGTACAAAAGGTAAAAAATAGTTTAATAAATTTGGTATTGGTTGCTGATTATAAAGGCTAATTGAGTACAAGATGTACACAATAGTTTAGTAGATGTGGTATTGGTGGCTAAGAATAAAGGCTAATGGAGTCCAAGAGGTTCACATTGTGCCTGATATGTTGATGGTCTCTTATTGTCCCTGAAATGTGGCAAGGCTCTTCTTGTTCATTATATGTGGCTACTCTCTTTTTGTCCTTGATACGTGGCTAGTCTCTTCTTGTCCCTGTGTTACGTGGCTATTCTCTTCTGGTCCCTGTGATATGTGACTAGTCTCTTCTTTTCCCTGATATGTGGCTAGTCTCGTCTTGTCTCTAATATGTGGCTACTCTATTCTTGTCCCTGTGATATGAGGCTAGTCTCTTCTTGTCCCTGAAATGGGGCAAATCTCCTTAGTCCCTGATATGTGTCTAGTCTCTTCTCATTCCTGTGATGTTGCTAGTCTATTATAGTCCCTGCTTTATGACTTCTCTTGTCTTGTCCCTAATATGCGGCTAGTCTCTACTTATTCCTTAAATATCACTATTCTCTTTTTGTCTCTGAAATATGGCTAGTCTCTTGTTGTCCTTGAAATATGACTAGTCTCTTCTTGTCCTTGAAATATGGCTAGTCTTTTCTTGTCCATCAAATATGGCTAGTGTCTTCTTGTCCTTGAAATATGGGTATCTCTTCTTGTCCTTGAAATATGGCTAGTCTCTTCTTCACCCTCATATGTAGCTTATTTAAAGTAGGTTGATTTGTTTCATGTGCTAATTTAAAGTACTTTTATTGTTTCATGTGCTGATTTAAAGTACTTTGATAGTTTTATGTACTTATTTAAATTACTTTGATGGTTTCATGTTTAACGCACTGCTATCCCCTATTTATCTCCTATTAACATATATGGCTTGTTCCAGATCAGTGCATCACCAGACGATATCAAATGATAAAACAATAACAGAGCATACGACACTCAAAATAGTGCTGACTGCAATTAATAAGATTTAACTAGTGATCAAAACAATAACAAATAAAAGAAATATAATTAAAATCATCAACTTATAGAGTACGGTTTTTCTTGTACCGGTACACAGTTAATACCAATGTGCCAAAAATAAGGTACAATGATGGATACGAATTCACATATATAAGTAAACTCAGAATAACACACTCTTGTCTTGTGCAGTAAAAAATTATCTCATGAACTCTCTCTCTCTCTATGCTCTCTGAATCCCCGTATATTTATTTATCGGCTCTACCGACGCATCTGGAAACGCTTTACACATCGTTTTCCTTTCTAGTTTTCTCCAGAATTTTCAACAAGAATCTGATAAGTACAGACCATTCATTTTATTTATTTGGTAGTAAACAAGGCCAAGATCAAAGGGAATAAGCCGCACCCCATACTAACGCTGGCGAATTTGGGTCAGCTATAGTTCACAGCACGGGGGATATGTGACGCAAATACGTCGTCTATATAACAATATGCTTATCTCAAATAATAATTATCTTGGTTGGTATGTATGGCTATAACGCTCTGTTCAAAGTGCGCGCAAAATAAAATACCCTGAATTTACGACGAATTTGTACTTATACAAAGTGCGATAAGGGTTTGCATGATTTCTCAAGTAAGTTTAGTGGATGGAAAATTCACGGATTGCCGCCCCCGTTGTTCAATTCAACTGTTAAATATAGACATAAATTATATCAAATTAATTGTCTCTTTCCATAAACAATTCTTTACTATTCTGGGTAGTATGTAGAAACAAAAGGGTATTGATTGGAATTTTAATTGAACGTAGTATGTAATTCTACTTTATACCAATTCAAGTCATAGAAACGGTGCGTCTATTTCAGATTTTGTAATCGCAGTGGGTTGAGGTGATGAACTTTCAGCTTTAAAATGCTACAAACTCTCAGTGAAACCAAATTTGTTTTAGAGACATCGAACCAGCATGTTAAGCCGACCATCACAAATGATCGACATGACATGTAACACAGACTGTGTGATTAAAATGGGCTTAGATGAAGAACCCTCAGAGATCAATGCGACCGGCTCTCAATATAACAAACAGCTGTGTTATTGGGGTGGAACCAACTTTCTTGTCTAGCAGTTCATGTCTAGTCATCAAAATCATATGTGTAAAATAGACTATGTGATCGAAATGGGACTATGCATACACACAAGTGAGTCGAAGATAAGTAAAGACAGATGGAATATATTTATTTATTTTTTTGGGCGGGGAACAATTATGTAATTTTATTGTATAAACATTGTATTAAATTTAACGAGGATGATGTGGAGGTACATTTTATTTGTTTTCGTCCATCAGTTCTCTTACTGTACGTTGAAGAGAACGTGTCTTAGTGTCCCTTCAGTGTTACTTACGTACCCAATGTTCACGGTATTTATCAGGAGCATGACCACCATTGGTGCAAGAATTTTTTTGTGTAGTCCAGTGGTGGCGTGGCTTAAAGCTTGAACACACAAACAGGGAATTACCTGTCTTAGGACTGTAGCTTTTAAACGTTGTGGTACAAGCCATTGAACAGGCAGTCCAATAAAAAAACAACAACACAAGTAGCCGTCCTCAAGTATCAGTTTACACAATAAATATTAATGTACACACTCATTATCAATGTACACAATCATTATCACTGTATACTCTCATTATAAACGTACACAATCAATATCAGTGTCTACACTCTCTATCAGCTGACTACCAGATTCCAGGTCAAAAAGGAACGGGTTGAAATAATCCTTGCCTTACGTAACCACCATGACGTCAGAGCCATGAGCTGTTCACCGGTCCCCCGTGGGACATATTATATGCCCAGCTCAGTGGGTGTCAACACGCCTGGGGTCAACAATCGTGCCACAGGAGCGTGCTTCTCTGCACCACGGGTGGCACACCCCCACATATCTAATGTTATATAAATGCGATTACAAAAAGAGGCACATTGCAACATCTGTGCCGTCATAATGTCTGTATTTGATCCATGTGAAACATCCCATTAGACATTATCGTCCCTTTTTATCCATCATAATTTCTACATTTGATGACAAATGGGGGATGTAGAAATAATTAGTTTAAGCGCTTTGTAAATCGATGTTTTTCCCCTCTCAATTTGACCTACTGAAAATGACACCCGAAAAATTAAAAGAAACTAAAAAAGATTTTTAACCAAAAAACTTTTGAATTAGAAACCTTATATTTTTTCTTTCAATATTCCATGAGTTGTACATTTTAATAAAGAAATCCTTTTACAAGTTGAAAAATATAAAAGATGAGATTTATCATGTAGATTTGTTAAAATATCATTTTATAGTTTAAACGTAGGAACCAATCATAGCACATCAATAAGACATTACAGGGGTCTGCTCAAGGCGGGTACGATGCATGAACATCACACAGGCGCCAAGGCAAACAAAACGTAAAATTGTTAAAATCAGCACAAACTTTTAACCTTCTGAACTCTTACAATTATTTTCCAGAGGGCGACAATTGCCCATTTTCACCCAACCTAAAAATGTCTAGCGCCGGCCCTGGATGTTACTGAAAATATTTTTTTTTATGATTATGAGAAGACTGAATCTGTATTAAAAAAATGGTTGTTGAAGCAAAATATACATACATATTTCTTTTCTTTCAGTTAGCTGCATACAAAGCTTGCGATGACCCCTTTTACTTCAGGAACACATTATTTTCTAAAAAGTATTCCTAGCTTTGTTTAACTTGAGACAAGAAATATGCATTAAGATAAACTACGTAAACATTACTAACTGAGCTATTTTCAGACACGATAAACACAATAGAACTAATGAAACGAAACAAATGCCATAGGACGTATAAAGCGAAGCTACTTGCCTTAACTCATTGAAAATCTTGACAATTGAGATTTAAACTGTTGGCATAGCTTTTGCCTAAAGACATGTCTGTGAAAGATTCATTCTAAATACCTTGGGGGTCACTCCTAGTGTAAGGAGTAACAACATTGCAGGAATTAACTTATAGTTTTAAATATCTTTCTACCCCAACTACAAAACAAACTATATTCCCAGACATGCCCCCCCCCCTCTTCAATACGATGACTTTTCTTATGTTTCAGTTACGCCACGTCCTGCAGTCAGCTACACAACATCAGGAACAAATAACACAAATCTAACGTCAACCGACCAGGCACACACGGACATGAACACGAATGGTCCTGTTGCGTGGACGACCCCGCTTGGCTCCCCAACAACCGCGACGACTGGGGCGGAGGACATAAGGCCAAGCACCGCAGAGGTCCCCATCTTCCCAAACCAAACAGAGTTTGGGAATGAACCAACCAAGCAAAAGGAAGCAGGAAAAGGTATTGTAGATAAACGCGCCTGTCCTAAATATCGATGGAAGCATTTTGCGATTATATCTTATTTATTCAGCAACATACAAACAAACAAACAAACAAACAAAAACTCATGCTCAGGCGGATGACGTTATTTTACATCCATTCTGGGTCAAGGTATTTCGTGACAATACCAGGTGGATATAAGTCTGAAACCCGATTTCACAATTCAGGAATTATCTATAAAAAATGAGAAATGTGTTCTTTACAAAGGGTAGAAGTGATAAGTTCAGTATAGAACCACTAGCAAACACGAATTAATCAAAGTTGAAGGCTTCAAAAAACTATAGCATAATAATATCATCCAAACCATGTCACCAACATGTTAGTGACGCGACCCCTTGACAACATTGTCCAAGATGTTCCAAAAACCTTTTAAAAAAACAACAGAATTATACCAAAAAAATTGAGAAAAAATGTTTTGAGAAGGGAGGGTGGTGGCTAAGCCGTTGTATAGATAAAAAAAATATGTCAGTATTGCAACTTTGATCGTGGAGTAGGAGGGTAGCAGATAAAAGGGGCTTGGAATGATGAAAGTGCCTTTAAAGATATCTCTGTAAGTCTATCCCCAAAATGTTTTTAGATAAATTCACGCATCTGATTAAAGTTGTGTTTGTGTAATAAACAGCCAACTTTTAAGTTAAGGTTAAAGGAAATAAAACAAACATTAGAAGTAAAAAACACTCTGAAAAATGTAATATTAAATATATATATATAAAGCTCCACAATCAAAATGTAAAAATATTATATTTTTTAATAAAAATTCGTCAAGGAACAAAATCACATTTCTACAATTTTTCATATGCTTGTCCTTTATATGTGGCTAGTCTCTTTTCTTGTACCTGTGACACTTTGCTAGTCTCTTCTTGTCCCTGATATGTGGCTAGTCTCTTTTCTTGTACCTGTGACACTTTGCTAGTCTCTTCTTGTCCCTGATATGTGGCTAGTCTCTTTTCTTGTACCTGTGACACTTTGCTAGTCTCTTCTTGTCCCTGATATGTGGCTAGTCTCTCTTGTTGTACCTGTGACATTTTGCTAGTCTCTTCTTGTCCCTGATATGTGGTTAGTCTATTCTTGTCCCTGAAATGTAGCTACTCCCTTCTCATCCCTGAAATGCGGCTACCCTCTTCTTGTCCCAATGAAATGTGGCTAGACTCTTCTATTCCCTAATATATTTTATTAGTATCTTCTCATTTCTTTGATATTTGGCTGGTCCTTTTTTGAGCATGTTTTATGTGGCTAGTCGTTTCATGTCCCTGTGTTATTTGGCTCGTCTCATCTTGTCTTTGATACGTCACTAGTCTCTTCTAGTTCCTGATATGTGACTAGTCTCTTCCAGTTCCTGATATGTGACTAATATCTTCTAGTTCCTGATATGTGACTAGTCTCTTTTAGTCCCTGATATGTAGCTAGTCTCTTCTAGTTCCTGATATATGGCTAGTCTCTTCTAGTTGCTGATATGTGGCTAGTCTCTTCTAGTTGCTGATATGTGGCTAGTCTCTTTTAGTCCCTAATGTGGCTAGTCTCTTCTTGTCCCTGTGATATTTGGCTAGTCTCTTCTTTTCCATGTGATATGTGGCTAGTCTCTTCTTTTCCCTGATATGTGGCTAGTCTATTCTAATCACTAATGGGCTAGTCTCTTTGTGTCCCTGGTATGTAGCTAGTCTCTTCTTGTCCATAATGTATGGATAGTCTCTTCTTGTCCATGTGATATGTGGCTAGTCTCTTCTTTTCCCTGATATGTGGCCAGTCTCTTCTTGTCCCTGATATGTTGCTAGTATATTCTTGTCCTTGATATGTGGCTCGTCCTTTGATTTCCATGATATGTAACTAGTCTCTTCTTGTTCAAGTGATATGTTATTAGTCTCTTCTTGTCCCAGTGATATGTGTCTAGTCTTTTCTTGTCCCTGATATGTGGCTAGTCTCTTCTTGTCCCTGATATGTGCCTAGTCTCTTCTTGTCCCTGATATTAGGCTAGTCTCGTCTTGTCCATGTGATATGTGGCTAGTCTCTTCTTTTCCCTGATATGTGGCCAGTCTCTTCTTGTCCCTGATATGTTGCTAGTATATTCTTGTCCTTGATATGTGGCTCGTCCTTTGATTTCCATGATATGTAACTAGTCTCTTCTTGTTCAAGTGATATGTTATTAGTCTCTTCTTGTCCCAGTGATATGTGTCTAGTCTTTTCTTGTCCCTGATATGTGGCTAGTCTCTTCTTGTCCCTGATATGTGCCTACTCTCTCCTTGTCACTGTGATATTAGGCTAGTCTATTCTTGGCCCTGAAATGTGGCAAATCTCTTTTAGTCCTAATATGTGGCTCATTTCTTCTTAATCCTGTGATGTGGCTAGTCTATTAATGTCCCTAATTTGTGGCAACTCTTGTTATGTCCCTCATATTTAGCTAGTCTCTTCTTGTCCCTGATATGTGTCTTGATTTGTTTGAAGATTTGCAAAGAGGTCGCAAAAAATCATTCAAGCTTGAACGAAATTATTCTCATTATTTTAACAAAAGAATTGTTCCTGCTCTAAATATATTAATTGCAATAGTAGAACTAATTTTATTGATTGGAAACGATGAAAAGTGTTAGCTGAACTGAAAATTGTAAAAAAGGGGAGTAGGGGGATGGGTAGCGTTCAAGCCGTGTAAATGGGATGAATAACGAAACGAGATTAGGTAAGGATCGAGCAAAAAGACAGAGCAATTAAAAAGTCTTTATTTCTACATCGAGACAGAGAGAGCCCCATTGTTTTCTGGGAACACTTCAGTTTTTAACATCGAATAATTTCGTATTTCTTGTTTTGTTTTGTCCGATGAAGACGGCTTTGATCCGAAACGTCGTTTATTTTATTTATTTATTCAAGACAAAATATATTTTGTTCCTTTATTTATTCATTCTAACGGAGTAAAAGGGTTAAGTTTTGTTGCATCTTTTTCATGTAGGTCTACTAGAAACTGCATCTACAGGGATATTATGTCCACCTGGATTTGATTGGATCCATCAAGCGTGTTACAAATTTGTTCAAGATGAGTTGGACTGGGACAAGGCTTTCACTTACTGTAAAGCATCTAATGGAGACCTGAGCAAAATCATCAGTCCGAGAGAAAAGGTACCTACAACAAAAGAACACTTTAGACATTTTTTTTTCTTCTCAAAATCACATCATCTATTTTGCACTAAGACTTGCTCTCAATTTAGTTAGCATCAGTGACGAGGAGTGGTGAGATAGCATGTCACCTTCAATGGTCTGCTGGCTCAGCGTTCAGAATACAGCTGAAATCCAACATAAATTCATAGCGACAGTGATATCAATGAAAGCTTTTGCGTTTTGCTTTTCAAATATGTCTCGATCGTCAAAAATTGTTAACAACCTTTGCTGTGTTTCTGTTTCAAATTCACGCGCATATATTTGTGTGATTTATATTTATTGTATGTCGTACATTTTATGTTTTTATGGTTGCGTTTTCAATGGATTCATGTGTCAGGATTCTTTAAATTCGTACCACTTTCCATAGTATGTTTCATCCATACATCCAGGATAACATACAGAAATACCTGGCATCTCGCTATCCAAGTATTCAGAGTTGGTGGATGGGATTCAAAGGTGAATCAACCACCGAGTGGGCGTGGCTTGATGGCACGGCAGTGGATCCAAACATGATGTAAGTTGATATGAAGTTAACTTTGTAAGATGGAGGACACTATTGGTATGAGCTATAAATCTTTTGCTGTAGATAAAAATAAAGGTAAGCATTACTGGCCTTTCCACAATTACACAAAGTGCTCAGTATCGAACCACGTATTTATCAACCAATATCTCAATATATTCATCAACCAATCTGACCATGGATTTATATCCATTTAAAGATATAAACATCGGTCAAACCTTATTATAGGAGCTTTTTTTTCAAAATTTCAGAAAATATTGACATGGTTTTATCCTTTGATTTCCCCCCCCCCAACCCGTCTTTTTTTCTCTAGACCAAACTTGACCTTAGACAGAAATGATTGACCTTGATCAGAAAATACATGTTTGATAGAGAGTCATAGGGAAATAAAACTTATTATAGTGTTGTTTTTTTAAGTTCTTCAGAATATGTGAAAACGTTATTACTTCATTTTCGACAATTTTACTGCAGCAAGAATTGTTTCAGAAAATTGTTTTTGAGAGTTAACATAAATGGTTTCTTAAATGTGTAAATGTAGATCAATAAAAATTAACCAAGTTCACCAAAATCGTAGTTACACGACTGTGGTTCAAAATAAACGTTATAACATTTGATAACAAAGTTTTTGTTTTTTTTTAAATTTTCGATTATATCTGCCAAAGGTAAATAAATAATGTTTTAAGTTATTTTTACAAAGCTGTAAAAGATTTGCAGTTTTTTTAAAAGGTCAAAATTGTTGCATTTTTTACAATCTCACGTTCCCAGACCCTGGAATAATCCTTACCTGGGAACTTTGAAGCGGGAACTGTGTGGAACAATAGAAACAAAGGACGCGAAGTTACAGATATCAGGAAGCATTTGTTCCACGGCTAAACCTTTTATTTGTGAATATCACGCAAGTAAGTGTGAAATACGTGTCAATTAACCATTGCTAGAACTGTTCCTATTTTATCCGAACTAACTAAAGACGCCATTCCAACGCTCCCTAGTAACGGGTGGACTATTACCAGGGATAGATCGTTCTTTGAATCATATGATTGTGTATTCACGGATCAAATGTTGATCAGAAAGCTTTGGTGACGTGTGCATCGAGGAATTATCGATTATGAAACTTTTTAATCAGTTGAATTTAGCAAAGTTCAAGCTGTTAATATGGATAAAACCATCATGGATATCTCTTCTAATGGCTTTGAATCTTCTGTATGTAGTAAATTTGTTGTTTCTTGTACAGTTATAGTGCACTTTTCAAAATATCAAATACGTGACATTTGCATGGAGTTCTTTATAGTGTTACAAATGTCACAATATGTCGCACAAATTAAACGTTTTCATAAGTTAAAGCCGGTGTTTTCAAACTTTACACATTTTGCCCTCCCCCCACCCCCCCCCCTCCAACCACCAAAAAAAAAACCAAAGTATATTTTTATCATTTTTTCAAAATATCAAATACGTGACATTTGCATTGAGTTCTTTATAGTGTTACAAATGTCACAATATGTCGCACAAATTAAACGTTTTCATAAGTTAAAGCCGGTGTTTTCAAACTTTACACATTTTGCCCTCCCCCCACCCCCCCCCCCTCCAACCACCAAAAAAAAAACCAAAGTATATTTTTATCATTTAAAGTCGAATTCCTGAATGACTGTTTCAAAACAGGGCCCCTCAAGTCATCAACTCCCTAATCTCATATTTCTCCCATCGTACCGAGCAGATCTTAATGTATAATCTCAGAGACTTATCGATAAAGAAAAAATATGCACTTCTTTAAAAATTTCATGTAAGTCATAATAGTATTATGTGCTCAAGTAAGATGTGGGTTTCCCCAAAAAACAACATAAGAAGGATATACTATAGGCAAAGGTCAGGGGAAGCATGTGATTGATAGGTTGTAATGGGTCAGCTCTTTCTTGAAGGCGATGCGGATATTCGTCCCCTTCATCCCAGGGATAACACAGGTTTCGGCAATTCTCCGATGTTACGGATATTTCTGTCTCTTGGCAATAGTTTGGACGGCTTGCATGCAGGACCTCATGTTGATGACGGCTTCAGATAGACAGTTTTACCTCCCCTGTCTTCCACAGTTACCGAAAGGGCGACAGAAGCCACGACGTCACTTCCGACCGAAGCGCTGGCTGTTGCTGACTCGGCCACTTATCTTCCAACCAGCCTAGAACCGGTCATCCCGGACCCGGCTATCCCAGACACGCCCATCCCAGAACCGCCCACCCCGGCATCGTTCGTTCCTGACTACTTCCCCTCACAGAACACCCGAGATTGTAACACCGACGACACCAACGTCGACTACGGTCGGCTGGTAAAACGCACGTCCAGCGCTGGAGGATCCCTTGAACCAGCAGTACCTTCAGAGCGAGATAAACGCCAATGCTGCAAGGATAACCTACTACGACAAAGTGGCCAGAGTTTATGCAGCTGCACTGGAACGACAGAATGAGGGGTACGCCAGTTCCTAGGCCAAACTCCAAACGGAAATGGAAATGGAACAGTTGAAGCGAAGTGCAACGTTTCCTTAGAATCTGGGAGAACTTTTAGCTTCAAGCCAAAAGATTATTCTTTTTACTGTGCAGCGTGTTTCTGAACTTCACCCCTTTGCATCTTTCGTCCCATCTTCGTTCAAATAGTTAACTTGTAACTTATTTGACTTTTGTTATACTGACCTTGACATTTTTCAAACACAAAAAACCCAGTCATCCTGCGTGATCAAATCATGCAGTATCCATGACGTCAATACTGACATCAGAACAATCATACGATTTCCTACAGATGGGGGGGGGGTGCTGCTAAATCCTGGCACAATGGATTGACAAACGAGTTTCTGTATGGTTCTGTCCTAACTTTGAAAGAAACAGTTGCCCCAGTTCAATGTTAATTTAAGTTCCTGTGCAGTTGTGGATGTGATGTTGTTGGTGTTCTGCTGCGTATCCGGAAATTTGATCGAAAGAAATTTCGTCGACGATAAAGTGATCGACGGTAATTTGATCGAACGGAAATATGGTCGAACATTTTTTTCCGTTTTTACGTTTAAATTTTGCTTCAAATGTCTTTTTGAACGCATTATTTTTTTTTACTATAAAGTATAGTGCGTCCAAAAAGAAATTTTACGAAAATTTTAACGTGTGAACTGAAAAAAAGATTCGACCAAATTTCCGGTCGATCAAATTACCGTCGATCAATTTACCGTCGACGAAATTTCTTTCGATCAAATTTCCGGTAACCGTTCTGCTGTGCATGGGATGTTCTGGTTCTGGTAGAGTTTCGTTGCTGCATCCATGTACTGGCATCTTTGCAACAGTTGCTGGTATGATGTTGCTATTATAACAGCTCCTAGCTGATGCCAGGGCAGCCTCGAAGCTTTCGACCGATGTCGAGTTCACAGTGGCATTGTCCAGGTCGTTCCATGCTTTTATTGTGCGTGGGAAGAAAGATTATTTATACTGCACTGTGTTGCCTTGAGGCACTTTGAAGCATTTGCTATTGTTCGGGTGTAATTGTTTATGGAATTGTCAGTGGTGAAGTCATTGTTCAGTGAGCGTTTTGCTCTGATCTGTCTACCCGGCTTTTGTGGGGTGAGGTTCGTGTCTGTTGGGAAGGCCGGCACCAGTCTCATGACCCTCTTTATATAAGATTATCAGGTGGTTGCTGTTCTGTTGTGGATGGGAAATTGGCCCCTATTTTAAAAAAAAATTATTTAGCTTTACAAATGAAATATTCTTAAAATATTTCATCAAGTAATCGTGTGGTTTCTTGGTGAGATTTTTCAATTACTTTTGTATGAGACATTATGAGCTCTCGCAGTGGCAGCTAATTCCGAAGGTCATTAGATTTTTCAACCGTTGCAACGTTGAATAGCTTATAAAATAATTCTTTGACGCCAAAATTGTATAATTTTTTTTAGTTGAACAAAGTGAGAACTCTCTACAAATGAGACAGGGATAAAATCAAGACAAGGCTGGTAGTAAAGTATCTAGTCCAGGTTTCAGAGAGAAGCCTGTGGAGATACCTGAATTAGCACGTACGTTACTGCAGAGCCATCACCCCAAATAACTAGACCAAAGCAACTTGCTATATAAATTTAGCGAACCCATGTTATCAAGTCCAACTACATTGCAGGATCAAAACTTAATTTTAAATGTCTTTTTACTTTCCGACAAAAAATTGTATTCCCTGACATGCCCACTTTCATCCTATAAGTTTTCTTCTGCGACAGTGACACCTCGCCATGAGGTCAGCTCCACGACACTGGCAGTGCCCATCCAAGACAGTGGAGCCAACATAGACATGTCTTCAATCACGACTCTATACAGAGAAGAAATGGAAGTAACCACGGAAGTCAGCACGCCCCGCCATGAGGTCAGCTTCACGTCAACGGAAATGCCCTTCCAAGAATTCGGACCCAACACAGACAGGGATTCCGACACGACTCTCACAGACATGGATTCCGACACGACTCTAAACAGAGAACAAACGGAAGTTAGCACGGAAGCCAGCATGACGGCTGACTGGATAGCAACCACAACATCAACTGCAACGCCACGGGCCGATGATAAAGCGCCCACCACCTCAGAGGTCCCCAGCACACCAAAACAAACAGTGCTCCTGAAGGAACTGACCAAGGACACGGGAGGTGTTGGTGCTACATCATTACCGGAGCAGAAGAAAGACCCCCGGATGGATGGTGAACGGAGTGAATCCCCGGCCACATCAGCTGTTCCATTCACATCCACGACATCAGGGAATTTGTTGACCACTTCCAATGGTGAACATGTTATTGACAGGGAAGGCAATCACACACAGAACAGCTCCACAGGGGCAGGGATGGTGAAACCAAGGTAACCAATAATCTATATATTAGTTTGTCACATACTAAACAGAGTCTTAAAGTCGGTTGAAACTCATGCTCATATTACACCGTGTTACTTGTTGTTGAGATCTTTTTAATTCCTTAGCGGAGAAATGACTTACAATGAGTTAAATATGAATATGGTTAGGGATTGGCTTAGCACACATATTTCCATTCTACCGTACTCAATTCCAATATCTTTTTTTTTAACGTTTAACACGTTGGTAGAGTCTGTGCTCTACGTTCTCATAACCGTGTTGTCTGTCAGAAAGTCTTCGGACATGGTTGATTAGTAATTTAAGACTTCGGTTAATTCACATTTGAAAATGCTATAATCAGATTCCTATTCAACAACCCTGCAACAGAGTCAGAGGCGGCTCTAGTGTTGGTGCCACCCAGTCGGAAGCGTCACTAGGGTTGGGAACACCCAGACAGAGGCGTCACAGGGTTGGTAGCACCCAGTCAGAGAAATCGTTTGAGTGTGTACCCCCCAGACAGAGGTGAAAATCAGGCAGAGTCGTGGCTAGGGTTGGTGTCATCCACTGAAAGGCCTAACTAGGGTTGGTGCTGTCCACTGAGAGGCCTAACTAGGGTTGGTGCCATCCACTGAGAGGCCTAACTAGGGTTGGTGCCATCCACTGAGAGGCCTAACTAGGGTTGGTGCCATCCACTGAGAGGCCTAACTGGGGTTGGTGTCATCCACTGAGAGGCCTAACTAGGGTTGGTGCCATCCACTGAGAGGCCTAACTAGGGTTGGTGCCATCCACTGAGAGGCCTAACTAGGGTTGGTGCCATCCACTGAGAGGCCTAACTAGGGTTGGTGTCACAAAGGCGGAGGTGTCGCTATGGATAAGGGAAACAAGTCGCGTGCGTCAATAGTTTGTGCCGCCACTTCAGCGGCGTCACTGGGGCTGATGCCAAACAGTCAGAGGCAAGTTTAGGGTTGGTGCTACAAAGTCAGAGGCGTCACCAATGTTTTGATACCCATTCAGAGGTGTCACTAAGGTTAGGCGACCCATTCAGGGACACCACTAGGGTTGGCGCCACAAAGTCAGACGATTCACTAGAGTTGGTGCCGCCAATAGAGAGATGTGAGAATGGTATTTTGCCAATCATTTAGAGGCTTCAATAAGTCTTGTGTTACTAAGTGCCTCTGACAGAGTTTACTAATATTGTAAACTTTTTTCTTATTAAATCATTATTTTATGTAAAGAACTTAATAGACAGACAAACACACATAATACACATACACAAAGGTTAGTGCCTCAAATTCAGACGAATCACAAGAGTTGATTCCACCAATACACAGCAAACAAACTAAATGTATAGACAAACAAAATTTAATACACAGATAAACATGGTTTAAAACACAGACAAACAAAAATAAATACATAGCCAGAAACATTTAATTCACGGACAAACAAACTTAATAGACGAACAAACAAACATAATGCACAGACAAACACACAATACATAGACAAACAAACTCAATGCACAGACAAACGTATTGAATACACAGACAAACAAATTTAATATACAGACAAACACATTTAATGGATGGACAAACAAACTTAATACATAGATAAACAAATTGACAACTTGAATACTCAGACAAACAAACGTAATACACAGACAAACAAATTGAATACACAGACAAACTTAATAAACAAAGACACTTATTGCGTTGATAAATTAACTTAATACAAAGACAAACAAATTCAATACACGGACTAACAAGCTTAATACATGAAGAAACCACTTAATACATAAACAAACATGAATTAATACATAGACAAACAAAACTTAGTGCACAGACAAACAAAGCTTAATATATAGACAAGCAAAGCTTAATGCACCTACAAAGACACTTATTACATACACACACACACACTTAATACACAGATAAACAAAGCTTAATGCACATACAAACAAACTTAATACATATACAAACAAACTTAATACACAGAACAAATAATGTTGTAATCCATGTTCTATATAAAATTATCAACAATAACCTATCACATTTGCTACAAGTGTAAAATTTACTTCATAGTTGTTATGTGCCCTCATTGTTGTAACACTTAATTCATAGTTGTAATGTGTCTTCATTGTTGTAACACTTAATTGATAGTTGTAATGTATCTTCATTGCTATAACACTTTATTCATAGTTGTAATGTGTCTGCATTGTTGCAACACTTAATTCATAGTTGTAATGTGCCTACATTGTTGTAAAACTTACTTCATAGCTGTATTTTGTCTTCTCTAGTTTCTCGTTCTCCAAAGAAACTATCTTTCTCACCCAATAATGTGTATTTTGCTAAGGTTTCGAATAAGTTGACTCAACTAATGAGTCAAAAATTGACATTTCCGTCTATCACTTTATCTTAGACCGGCAGATGTGTTAACAAGGAAGAGCATCGGTACTGCGGCTCCTCCCAGGCAACCTTTACCAACATCATCAGATGGCGTTGACCAGGCGCACACTTACTTGAGCGAAAATGGCTCTAGTGCCTGGACGACATCGTTTGGATCAACAATAACATCGACGACTGGGTCAGAGGACAGTGGGCCGCCCGCCGCAGAGGTCCCCAACTTCACAAAACAGGCAGACCTTTTGAATGAACCAACCAAGGAAACCGGTGCAGAAAAGGGTATTGTAGATAAACTCACCAGCCCTAAACATTTATTGAAGCTTTTTAAAATTCTATCTATTTAATTCAGAAACAAACAAAAACAAACAAACACAAACTCATGCTCAGCCGGATTACCTTTTTTTTAGACCCAGTCCGGGGCAAGTTATTTCGTGACAATACCTGGTGGTTATAAGTCTGAATCCCGATTTCACAATTCAGGTGTTATCTATAGAAAATGAGAAATGTGTTCTTCCCAAGGGGGAGAAGGCATTAGTACAGTATAGTACCACTAGCAAACACGAATGCATCAATGCTGAACGCTTCAAAGCACTAACAGCATAATAATATCATCAAAACTATGCTACCAACATGTTAGTGCCGCGACCACTTGATAACATTTTCCAAGATAGTCTAACCCCACCCCCCCCAGCCCCCACTCCCAAAAAAAAAAATTATACCAAAAAATATGAGAAGCAGGTCTTGAAAAAGGAGGGAGGAGGCTAAGCCGTTGTGTAGATAAGAATATGTCATTACTGCAACTTTGATCGTGGAGTAGGAGTGTAGCTTGGAGTGATGGAAGTGACTGTAGAGATGTCTCTGTAAGTCCATCCACAAAATGTTTTTAGATAAATTCACGCATCTGATTATAGTTGTGTGTGAAGACAGCCAACTCTCAAGTTAAGGTTTAAAGAAAGAAAAGACACATTAGAGGTAAAAAAAAAAATAACAACCTGGAAAAAAAAATAACAAACAAAATCTTAAAATATTAAAATTTTTAAATGAAATTTTTTCCTTAAAAAAAAATTAAAATGTTTTTAGATAAATTCACGCATCTGATTATAGTTGTGGGTGAAGACAGCCAACTCTCAAGTTAAAGTTTAAAGAAAGAAAAGAAAAATTAGAGGTAAAAAAAAAAAAAACAACCTGGAAAAAAAAATAACAAACAAAATCTTAAAATATTAAAATTTTTAAATGAAATTTTTTCCTTAAAAAAAAATCACATTTCTTAAATTTTCAAGACCCCCCTCGCAATGTGTCGAGTGAACCCCGAGGAGGTCCTATGGAGTCTATCCACCCATCCTTATGGCACTACATCCCATGTGGGGTTTCGGCCTGCCTCAGCTACGATATTTGCGTAAGTGCGCCTGGTATCAATGGTGGTATATTGTTTTTAATAAATATTTGCATAGACTTTATGGCGACCACTTTTTAATTTTCGGCACATTACTTCACGTTATTAAATGTGAGTCTTCTCACACTATCACTTTATTTGATGTTAAAACGTGGACATGATCCCCACACACACACTCACACATACTCACTCACAAAATAACTTTGGCAACTCAGTAGCACCATTCCGTCGGCCTGTGAATGAATTATTAATTGTAAATAGAAAATGTCAGGGTGATAAACAAAAGACTTGTATCTGGCTCAGAAAAATAATTTATTTTAATTTATAGGTGCATCTTTATTTGAGAGCTCTGCAGTTTCATTTAGATTACTTTTATTTACGCAAAAATTCCTCGTTTGTTTTCTGTTATTATTTATTTAATTCCGGTCAAATTAACAAAACAAAATTTCCTTTAAAAATGGTTTTCATTCCCTGACCCGGGTCCTTGTTTTTGCTGTATCCATGTATTTCCTGGGTTGCTGGTACATACCCTGCTTGGACATAAAACTTAACACTGAAAACTAAAGCGCATCGTGTACACAAAAAAATTAACAAATTTTAATTTAGGCTCTAATGTTGATAAAACATATTTAAGTACACCTACTATTTTTCAACACTCTTAGCTTTCTGGATCCGAAAAAATGTTAAGATATACATCTGAGTATCTCTGGACGACATCAAGATATACATCTGAGATTGATATACTTTTGCCCTCATTTCCTAACGGACGTTATGTTGTAACCCGACCACTCGCTCAAATTCTGGTGAGGCAACCTCGTCAATTTATGATCCCTTTGTTTGGGTTTTTGTAATACAGTTAAATTGATGGTTCTTTTCCAGAACACCACAGTGTCTCCACAGCTTCTGTCGGTACGTTTTTGTTCCACTCTCTTATCAAGAGTCATTCAAAGCAGCGGTCGCCAATATTTTGGACCTCACGAACCACTCAATTCGAAATTAAAATCCCACGCAACATTAATATGATTTTTTAATTTATATAAATTGCATCTTTTACACGTCAGTAAATTATAAATGCTATTTAATCATATCAAATTATTTAAATTCTTTTTTATTAACTGCCTGTTGACATACCACGTGCCTGTTGACGGAAACTGCCTGTTGACATACTACCTGCATGCTAACAAATTACCTGCCGTTTGATATACTAGCTGACTGTTGACATATTAATTACCTGTTGAAATACACCCTGCCTATTGACATTCTACCTGCCTGTTGACATACTACCTCTCTGGTGACATACTACCCGCCTGTTGACATACTACCTGCCTGTTAACATACTACCTGCCTGTTGATAATTATCTGCCTGTTGACATACTTACTACCTGATGAACTTCCTGCCTGTTAACATACTATCTGCCTGTTGATATACTACCTGCCTATTGACATACCACCTGCCTGTTGACATACTACCTGCCTGTTAACATACTACTTGTCGGTTGACATTCTACCTGCCTGATGACATACTTAATACGTGCCTGTTATCATACTCACTACATGCCTTTTGACGTCTTTCTCTCTCATATGTCACTAAGGTCAATCAGTACGCCTATGGCTGAATGGCATGAACACCAGTGACGCCACTGACTCGTGGGCACCAAACCAGTGACGCATGTGACTGGGTGGCACCATCCCTGGTGACGCCCCTGCATTGGTGACATCACAGTGCTAGCCATTCAAACAAGCACTCTTACCGTCAGAAGGGGGGGGGGGGGGGTGGCTGGGGAACAGAGGTAGGGTAGCAGAGCCTGGGGAGCAGAGGTTGGGGCCTA
>CAXITT010000305.1:415696-429816 GCA_964033795.1 Lymnaea stagnalis | reverse complement strand
AATTTTTTTTTTTTTTTTTTTTTTTTTTTTTTTTTTTAATTGTTTAAATATTTGTGTATCGACTCATAAATGATGTTTTTCCTACGATTTCAAGCTTTTGTGAAAATAATTATTGATCAGGAAAAAAAAAATTTGTTTTATTTCCTTGTGAAATTTAGGTGGTGGCATGACTAAGTAAGCGGCTCTTAATTGGTCGATCAGATGAATCAAGGTTGATGTTACGTCACAATTGGCAAAGTAACATAAATCAAGGACCATTTAACAACATTCAGTAACATTTTCCTTTTGTTTCCTCTTTTGATACAAAAATGAAGTTTCACTAATAAAACTTTGTGTATTGGGCCTATTAATTATTTTTATCAAACGTTTGATCCAATGGATAACTTTGTCATTCAAATGTATCCATCTTGAAAGTGAAATTTTCAAATGCTACTTAGCAAAACAAACACATTAATATAGATTTATGTAACAAAGGCCTTGACACAGATTCAAGGGAAGTGGGTAAGACATATCAATAGAGTATTATTTGTAAAATCCTATGAAATGAATCCAGCACATAAAACAAATTAGAAGGGAAATATTTGTACTTGTGAGATTGTAACTTCACATTTGATTTCAAAAAGTTATTTTTGTCTAAGACAGTGGTTCTCAACCTTCTTAACGCCGCGAACCTTACTTATAGTTCCTCATGTTGTGGCGAACCCCAACTACAAAATTATTTTCGATGCTACTTCTTAAAGGGTTTCGCGACCCACATGTTGAGAACCGCTGATCTAAGATAAGTACTTTTTAGACAATGCTTTCTTAATATATAACAAATGCTTCAACGTATCGTTCAGTACTAAAATGCACTTTGTAATTGCAGATAACGCATGCCTCGACACAAATATTGGAAAACAAAACAACAAAAAAAACAAAAAAAATTAAATGGCTGTGATGTAAGAAAAGACTGCTGCTCCATGATCCTTGTTAGACGGATACAGTTTGGCCTGGGAACCAGCTATACAGATTCTCTGATAATGTGTTCTAGTTTCTGTAATACTATACACAATAAATATAATAAAGATTTCTGTTAAACATCCATGTCTTTATCTAGACTTTATCCAAGAGTGAATGGTTCGCATGTGTTTAATTAAATTGGGATATTCTGAATCTTCTCTCTAACGAATTAGCTAAGGTCACAGGGCAAAGTTCACAGGGCAATTAACGAACGAGGAATTAGCATACAACTTTAGAGTTGTATTTCGTTGACGGAAAGTGTCATGTCTCACAACATTATAGTCTGTTCCATCGGCGCGAGACGAGGCGACGTTAAAAGACCGACGCTCGGTTTACCTTCGTTCCTGTTTTCTTTGTTCGTTTCTTTATTGTGTGTGCTTCATTTTTATCAACTTTTTGGCCTACAAGACATTTCATTCAATTTCTTGAATATAGAGCTTAAAATGTTTGGTATATGTGCTGTTTGAACACGTATGTAAAACTACACATTCTAAATACCATTATGCCGAGGGGGTTTCGCCCCAGTTTGAAATGTAACTACACAGCGGGAATAAACGTATAGTTTTAAATGTTTTGCGTCTCTCCGACAAATTCAAACGATATAATTCCAGTCATGTCACGTGTCATCAGATACGATGTTTTTTTTTCTGTTTCAGGTGATCCCAAAATCCAAGACGATTTAAACAACATAACTACAAATTACACTGACCAAACTCAAACCGACGAGAGGCCAAGTAGTTCCTTTCATTGGACGACGACGATGGATTCTGTGGGTACGAAATCAATCTTTGAAGCTGGAAATGGAATTGTCTATCAACAACACCTGCCATAAACCACACCTGCCATAAACACACCTGCCATCAACAAAACCTGCCATATACACAACTGCCATAAACCAAACCTGCCATAAAAACACCTGCCATATACACAACTACGATAAACTACACATGCCATAAACTACACCTGCAATAAACACACCTGCCATAAACACACATGCCATAAACTCAACTGCCATAAACACACCTGACATAAACAAACCTGCCATAAACACACCTGCCATAAACACACCTGCCATAAACACACCTGCCATAAACACACCTGCCATAAACACACCTGCCATAAACACACCTGCCATAAACACACCTGCCATAAACACACCTGACATAAACACACCTGCCATAAACACACATGACATAAACACACCTGCCCTAAACACACCTGACTACACACACCTGCCATAACCACACCTGCCAAAAACACACCTGCCATAAACACACCTGCCATAAACTCACCTGCCATAAATACACCTGTCATAAACACACCAGCCATAAACACACCTGACATAAACACACGTGCCATAAACACACCTGTCATAAACACACCTGTCATAAACACACCTGCCATAAACACACCTGCCATAAACACACATGTCATAAACACACCTGCCATAAACACACCTGACATAAACACACCTGCCATAAACACACCTGTCATAAACACACCTGTCATAAACACGCCTGCCATAAACACACCTGTCATAAACACACCTGCCATAAACACACCTGCCATAAACACACCTGCCATAAACACACATGTCACAAACACACCTGCCATAAACACACCTAAATACCACTATGCGGAGGGGGTTTCGCCCCAGTTTAGAATGTAACTACACAGCGGGAATAAACGTATAGTTTTAAATGTTTTGCGTCTCTCCAACAAATTCAAACGATATAATTCCAGTCATGTCACGTGTCACCAGATACGATGTTTTTTTTTCTGTTTCAGTTGATCCCAAAATCCAAGACGATTTAAACAACATAACTACACATTACACGCTCCAAACTCAAACCGACGAGAGGGCAAGTAGTTCCTTTCATTGGACGACGACGATGGATACTGTGGGTACGAAATCAATCTTTGAAGCTGGAAATGGCATTGTCTATCAACACCACCTGCCATAAACCACACCTGCCATAAACACACCTGCCATAAACAAAACCTGCCATATACACAACTGCCATAAACCAAACCTGCCATAAAAACACCTGCCATAGACACAACTGCGATAAACTACACATGCCATAAACTACACCTGCAATAAACACAGCTGCCATAAACACACATGCCATAAACTCAACTGCCATAAACACACCTGACATAAACACACCTGTCATAAACACACCTGTCATAAACACGCCTGCCATAAACACACCTGCCATAAACTCACCCGCCATAAACTCACCTGCCATAAACACACCTGCCATAAACACACCTGCCATAAACACACCTGCCATAAACACACCTGCCATAAACACAACTGCCATAAACACACCTGCCATAAACTCACCTGCCATAAATACACCTGTCATAAACACACCAGCCATAAACACACCTGACATAAACACACGTGCCATAAACACACCTGTCATAAACACACCTGCCATAAACACACCTGCCATAAACACACCTGCCATAAACACACCTGCCATAAACACACCTGCCATAAACACACCTGACATAAACACACCTGCCATAAACACACCTCCTGCCATAACCACACCTGCCATAAACAAAACCTGCCATAACCCCACCTGTCATAAACACACCTGTCATAAACACGCCTGCCATAAAAACGCCTGCCATAAACACACCTGTCATAAACACACCTGTCATAAACACGCCTGCCATAAAAACGCCTGCCATAAACACACCTGTCATAAACACACCTGTCATAAACACACCTGCCATAAACACACCTGCCATAAACACACCTGTCACAAACACACCTGCCATAAAAACAACTTCCATAAGCCACACAAACATCGATTGAAGTGTCTTAAACTTTTATCTCATTTAATCTAAAATATAATCTTTTAGGGCTGTGCCGGGTAAAATGTTCGACACTAAGTCCGGGTCAGGATATTGTATGACAATACCTGGTGGTCCCGAGTCGAAATCAGGATTTTATAATTCAAGACTGATCTAAAGAAAATTTTAAATGTTATCTACCCAAGAGGGGGGTGGTGAAAGTTCGGTCTAGAACCACCTGCAATCAAGAATTAATCCAAGATGAATGCTTTAAATACACTAATGGCATAATAATATAAAACTAGCCGTGCGGTTCTCAACCCTTTTACTGCTGCGACCCCTTGATAACATGTTCCAAGTTGTTCCAACCTTCAACCACAATTATTCAAAGAAATCGCGAGACACGTGATGAGAAGCGAGAGAGGACGCACAGCATTGTTATAGACAAGACTGTGTCGGTAGTGTTACTTTGATTGTGAGATTTTGGGGGGAAGCACCACCACATTATGAAAACAACGACGGAAGGATGTCAGCTTTAATTTCTGCACTTTGCATTTCTATTTTGTAAACTTGAAGGACGTGATAAGCCAATGGAAACAAAGTTGCGAAAGTTTTTTTAGTTCTTTGGACATGTAGAGATATTTTAACGAGTATTTTTTTAATGTCATGGAGGGAATCATTGCTGGTAAATGACATGTTATCCTTTTTAAACCTCGACACTTTTCTCATTTTAGATCTGAAGGTATTTGTGTGCATGTTTTGTTTTGTGGTACTCCCATTTATAAGGTCTTGATTTAGCATCGCATAGCCAAGAAACAGCGGCGATCATAAATTTTAATACCTAAGGAAAGCCTTATTCCCTTAACTAAGTCCAACTCACGGGCTCTTGATTCATATCACCATAGCAACACCTCGTCCAAAGAACTGCCCCCGAGATGTCAAGGTTAGGTCAATGGGACAGGACTCCGTCACCTTCATGTGGCGGCACCAGGCTCAGTACGACGACACCGAGTTCCGCATCGCTGTGTTTGATAACGCCTCCAATAGTATCTCTGCGCCCAATTCACCTCAAGTGTCGGACGGAGCTTACACGTATATAAGCGTCACGTCTTTAGACCACACCACGGACTACAGGTTTAAAATCGGGCCCTCTTTGTCGAATGTCACGGAATACGTTTGTGATGATGAGCTACCAAAGAGTTAGTATCTCATCAGTTGACGCTTGATGTGCAGATACCGCACGATTTAACAGCTCGATTGAACACAAAGACACCACTTCTAATGCATGGATCTAATTTTTCTTCTCATTGATTTAAAAAAAAACTATTTTTTCTTGACCCTAGTGGCACTGTACTGAGTAATCATGAAACTTTTCATCATGAACTCTTGCACACAGCATCATCGGGGATTAAAAATACTTTTTTTTTTTTTTAATACAATTATTTCCAGAATTTTCTAATTGTACTTGATCCAAAAATCCAGATGAGATAAGAGATTTTTATTGATCCAAATCAATGAGAAATTTGTTGGGTTTTTTCATTTCCCCGTAGAAATTTTTCCCGTCCTTAAATGGCTTGTTTGAGTTTTCCGTTGTTCTTTCAAATGAGTCTGTAGCAAGATATTCAGCGGGTCAGAGTGCGGTAAGAAAAACTGTTGAGTTCTTGAGTGAGAACAGAGTCTTGGATATTTTTGTTTGAACGGAGTGCTCGTTTTTCCTCTCCAAGAATCGGTTCTAAATTTTATTTTATTTTTTTCGAATTAGCTTTTTAGTTTAGTTTCCATAGAAGAAAAAAGCAAACTTTCCTAAATGAATATTACCAAAGTGTCCTCGTTGTATACCCATTTTAATTGTTTCTATAGTATAGTAGTTACTATCTTAAGGTCTCATTTTTATTTTAGTTAGTTTACATGTTTTTAATAATTGTAAAGTGCTTAGAGCTTTAAGGTAAGCGCTATATAAAAATGCCTGAATAAATAAATAAATGAATATTATTCATGAAATAAAATGTATTTCGTTCACGACACTAACATCTATTTGGTAAGGATCAAGGCGTAGTGGACGTTTTTACTTGATTTGAAATTTAAATTTCTATAACGTTGATTAAATTTTTTTTTGTTTTAATTTTTTTAATCCTTTATATTAACATCCCCAACTCCAAAAAATCAGTTTTTGCTGTTATTTCCAAAGGGAAAATGAAGGAAATATAACATTGATTTCCACACACACAAAAATTCCCGGTAACTGCGCTCAATGAGATTCTCTTTTTTTGTTTAATAACTCATGTGAGTTTGGTGCGTAACATTTTCCTTTGTTGTGCTGAAATTGTTAGTGAAATAAATCTGCCGTGTCAAAGTGGTTAATACAAGAGTTCATTAGATGATTACTATAGTTCAAGGGCGTGAACAAATTTTCTGCTGGCAGCCTTGGGAGAGGGGGTGGAGATCCAATTGGGATTCTTATTAAGTGCTTTACTTGTATACATGTTATGTCAAATTTTCAGCCCCCCCAAAAAAAAAATGGCTCGATATTAAATTTTATAAAGGATTTATTTTTAAAAAATTGTTTTAAAGGGTTGTTTAATGAATAACCTGATGTCCCACACAGTAGATTCTAAAACACTTGGACAGCATGTCGGTAGATCACTCGATTTTGGCACTAAACTTAATGAATTGCTATATAATGAAATTTAGTTTGATTACCTTTTATGATTTCAATGTTTTTGTTTTTTTCTGTTGTCTCTTTTTGTTTCCATCTGTAACACAGTTGAAAAGTTTGATTGACTCTTGCGTGCCTTTAGGAGATAACGTGTTCTCCCTCGCCACGCAGGTGTATTTTTATTTATTTATTTAGGCATTTTTATAGAGCGCTTACCTTAAAGCTCTAAGCGCTTTACAATTATTAAAAACATGTGTATTAGACAACGTGCCCAGAGCCATAATCTCTGCCCTTCCTGAAATCTATCCTGCGAGAAGGAAGATGATCGTATAAAGTCTGAGTAAAAGAATAGAGTAGAATTGCCTCCTCGAGTTTCATGCTTGTCTTTTTTTTTTTCAATTGCACTGGATATGTTTCTAAACAATCTGAAGCCATTTTCTGTTTATCACTTTTTTTTCAGTCAACTAATGCACCTACCAGGGATTTACTAAAAATTTCATAAAAACAATTAAAGTAATTTCGTCTAAGGATAACGCTATGATATGCCACATAAGTCTTTAACTGTCCCGAAAGCATTCATAAAAAGAAAGTTGGTTTGTTTTGTTGATTTTTTTTTGTTGATTTTTTTATTTTTCTTTAACTTTTTTTAGTTCTGAAATGTTTTTATTTTTTAAGATACCAAAAATTGTACAAATCCATTGCATCGTGGAGTTCATCTTACTGGAGTGCTTTGTTGAAGAACTATTTTTTTTTTCGAAAAGTTCTATAATTAAATGTTCTAGCTTTTAATTTTCTTTCAAAAATTTTCTTTTTAAATTTCCCGCACTGGCTCTACTGGGATTATCATAATCATAGGGACAATTTCTGGACATCCATTCTTTCTGAGGAGATTTATATAAATGGAGTATTGGTTTTTAGAAAAAAAATAGAATCAGTTTAGCATTAGATATTATTCATTTATCGGTTAGTTTTTTAAGTGGTTTTTATTTAAAACAAAACATTAGCTTGTTTTTCTTTGATGCATTCAGTAGTCTTCTGTCCAGAAGACAGCCAGGAAGAAGTTACATTTGTTCAAACTAGAGGAGGAGTAACTCGTCAAGTTCCTTGCCCGCCCAATTATGAAGGTAATATTAATTATTGACTTGTGAATGTAACATTAATAATGGACTTACGTAGGTTATACTAATTACTTACGAAGGCAACATTAGTTATTGACCTACGAATGTAATATTAGCTATTGACTTATGAAGCTGATCTTAATTCGACAGCTAAATTGTAAAATGGACAAAATCGTTTAAGCGGTGTATCGACTTACTTACAACTGTTAAAATATTCACTGACATCACAAAGATAAATGAGAAACCCATGGATATTTAAATAAGGTTTAATTCCTTCTATTTGTTTGCCTGCCACTACATTATTGGCCCTCTGTGAACAAAGCTAACACAACGAGGCAATACCGGCAAATAATTATAATCACATTCTCATCCATGCATGTATTCACCTTTTCATGGAACATTATCACTTTTTTTTTTCCTTCCACTCGTCTCAGGAAATATCACCAGAACGTGTAACCACAAGACCGGGTCTTGGACACCCTTCAGTCAGTACAACTGTACGAGAAAGCGTTTGATAATTGCTTCAAATTTGGTAAACACTGTTAGAACACATGGGCTTAATAAAGTTTACTTCACCGGTGACAGACCACTACACTCAGTGGCGTAGCTAGGGTTAGTGTCACCCAGGGCGGTTCACACCCTTCACACCCCCTAGCCACGCTACTAACTACACCAGATTTCAAATGGACTATATTAAATAAGCTGTTAAAAGGAGGGTTCAGTAACTGTAGAAACCAACATTTCTATTCAAATTTTAAAAACTCCACCATGCTCAATACAGGCGAAGATTCAAGTGTTAAACTCTTCATTTTACATAGTCTTAACTGCAGAAAATGTAAAAAGTTGTTGTTTTTTTTTCATGAAACAAACATTTATTACACTATATCATTGCGATTTTGTTGACACGAAAAGTAGAAGTGGAATATCGCGACTTACCATACCGCACTTCTTTCAGCTTGTAACGATGTTGTTTTTTATAAAGCTGTGATTGAGATTTTTAAAGTTTTAAATGCTTCTTACAAAACAGATAAAAATTTCTGGGAATTAGACTTTTCTGCACCTTTGACCAAATGACCACTAGCTATGTATTATGATTATATCATGCTTCTCACTGATTTGAAAAGAAAAAAAAGATTTCGTTTTTAGACTGTTAAATTTGTATTTTCAGTTGAGTAAGAAAGGCAAAAAATTTCTTTCTTCATATCACATTTCAACATTGAAATAATATCTTGTCTTAAAACTTATTAATGTGAGAGATATTCTGATCCATGATAAAGGCCTTGATTTTTAACGCTCCATCCAGCTCCCAAACCCAGACAAAGATCTTCATACCGGCCCTCGTCAAAAAAGTTTGTGGACCCTTGAACCTTAGTTTGAACATTTGACCTCAAAGATAATAGTTTTTTAAATACTGTCAATTATCTTTATATGAAAATATATGAGCCATGGAAGTAAGAAAAGATAATTTCCTCTATCTATCTCAAGTAAAATGGCTCCCACGACCACACAAATAGCACCGTGGCTCCCAAAACACGGTAGCAGCACCATGGTTTCCAACTCACGTGACTTTAGCACACTGGTTCCCAAACAATGCAAAAAATCATTGGGAACCACTGCTCTAGCTATAACCAAGTTAATGAATTTCCGTGATTATAAACCTCAATGGAAAATGTCTGAAAAAGATCACTTTCACATCACATACAAATGTTCTTTAAAGATATTGAGTGCATTTGAAAGATACTGTCAAACAATTACCTTTAAAAAAATGGTAGATCAATGTTTGCAGATCTATGCTATAGGTCATTTTAGCAATACAACAACATCACTCCTACCCTAACTTAATCTGCCTAGATTAAGACATTCTGTCTTTCATGATTAGATCAGTTATGAAATTTCCTCATGTGATTCATTTCAGGCCAATGATTTAAGTAACGAGAGTAGCGAGGTTTTAAAGGCCAGAGTAAAGGATATCTCATCAGAGGTAACGAGTGCCTTAGAAGGTAACATCACCATTGTGTCGGGTGAGATCAAACAGATTGTTAACATACTGGAACAAATTGGAATTGCGTCCAACAGATCAAGTGTGTCCAATGACACATTGCAGGTAAGATTGTTACATTGACTGTGTTTTGTAATAAAGTCAAAGTTTTTTTCTGATTCTGAGATGTTAGAATGGTATCGCCAAAATCACAGCATTTGAAAATAGCTAATGAACTAAATGGGTGTCACGTGATATGTCTTTTTCATCATTACACCCTAATAATTATAGTCCTTCGGAGTACACATTTAAAAAAAGAAAAATTACTTCTGTACAATTAGTAAGGTAGCACTCTCCCCAACATTGTTTGCACACCCTAATTAACGTTAATTGCTATATCTGCTACAATAGTTTCAATCCAATACCGTTGCCCCTAAAATTTGCGTACTCTACCAGCGGTACCCTATTTCATTCTCAGAGCCTAGCTGCAATCACTGACAAGCTTATAGAAGCCGACACGAGCACTTGGGACGAGCTGTCGTCTGCCAACAAGACAGAGAACGCTGGCTCAGTATTACTGAAGGCCATGGAGGATATCACCAGCAGTTACTTACACTCTGCTAACGTCACAGACACCCTCATCCAAGAGAAAAATATTGGTAGGTTGGGGGGGGGGGAGGGGTGTGGGGCTAAGCTTTTTTTCATAGCATTATTAAAAAATAACGTACGTAATAAATAACATTAATCTTGCCTAAAACTTTTTCAGTTGCGTATCCTGCAGTTACTTACACTCTGCTAACGTCACAGACACCCTCATCCAAGAGAAAAATATTGGTAGGTTGGGGGGGGGAGGGGTGTGGGGCTAAGCTTTTTTTCATAGCATTATTAAAAAATAACGTACGTAATAAATAACATTAATCTTGCCTAACACTTTTTCAGTTGCGTATCCGCACTATTGAGTCAGGGTGTTAAAGAGAAACACTTTACCAATCTGAGTAAATAGAGTGATAGAATTTGAAGACTCTTTTAAAAATCCTTTGTTTTAACTTCACTTTTGCTCTTGTTTGGCTGGCTGAGCGGCAGGTAAAAATCTTAGAACGGTTAATTGACCCACTTCCCGTCAGCCTATCGAGCTGAGACTAGACACATAGAACCGTGACCGATAACAAAACATTCCATCAAATGTTCAGCCCCCTTACCAAACCCAAACCACCAAAAAAGAGTTTTTCCAGTTTTTTTAGGAGAACATGAATGACAACTCCCGATCACGCCACCAGATATTGCAAGTGTGTTTGCGCTATAAAAGCGGGAGGGTCATTAGAATTTTAAATAGCTGAGGGACTTAAACGCAATGTGCGGTAGTGAACCTTGGAGTCAAGGGGGACCACTAATTGGGATTCTTATCAAGTGCGTTACTTGGCTGCATGCTTTGTCAAAATTTTACCTTAGCATCTCTCCCCCCCCCCCCCCAAAAAAAAAAAAATTCTCCCTAGCCTCTATAGGCCAATGACCAACTTTCCTCCCATAGCCTCTGTTCGCCATTGACCAACTTTCCTCCCTAGCCTCTAATCCGCAATGACCAACTTTCCTCCCAAACCTCTGTTCGCAAATGACCAATTTCCTCCCTAGCCTCTGTTTCCCAATGACCAACTTTCCTCCCAAGCCTCTTTTCGCCAATGACCAACATTCCTCCCTAGCCTCTGTTTACCAATGACCAACATTCCTCCCTAGCCTCTATAGGCCAATGACCAACTTTCCTCCCAGCCTCTATTTGCCAATGAGCAACTTTACACCCTAGCCTCTATTCGCCAATGACCACTTTTCCTCATGAGCCTCTCTTTGTCAATGACCAACATTCCTCCCTAGCCTCTTTTTGCCAATCACCAACTTTTCTCCCTAGCCTCTGTTTGCCAATGACCAACTTTTCTCCCTAGCCTCTGTTTGCCAATGACCAACTTTTCTCCCTAGCCTCTGTTTGCCAATGACCAACTTTTCTCCCTAGCTTCTGTTTGCCAATGACCAACTTTCCTCCCTAGCCTCTTTTTGCCAATGACCAACTTTTCTCCCTAGCCTCTATAGGCCAATGACCAACTTTCCTCCCATAGCCTCTGTTCGCCATTGACCAACTTTCCTCCCTAGCCTCTAATCCGCAATGACCAACTTTCCTCCCAAACCTCTGTTCGCAAATGACCAATTTCCTCCCTAGCCTCTGTTTCCCAATGACCAACTTTCCTCCCAAGCCTCTTTTCGCCAATGACCAACATTCCTCCCTAGCCTCTGTTTACCAATGACCAACATTCCTCCCTAGCCTCTATAGGCCAATGACCAACTTTCCTCCCAGCCTCTATTTGCCAATGAGCAACTTTACACCCTAGCCTCTATTCGCCAATGACCACTTTTCCTCATGAGCCTCTCTTTGTCAATGACCAACATTCCTCCCTAGCCTCTTTTTGCCAATCACCAACTTTTCTCCCTAGCCTCTGTTTGCCAATCACCAACTTTTCTCCCTAGCCTCTGTTTGCCAATGACCAACTTTTCTCCCTAGCCTCTGTTTGCCAATGACCAACTTTTCTCCCTAGCCTCTGTTTGCCAATGACCAACTTTTCTCCCTAGCTTCTGTTTGCCAAAGACCAACTTTCCTCCCTAGCCTCTTTTTGCCAATGACCAACTTTTCTCCCTAGCCTCTATAGGCCAATGACCAACTTTCCTCCCATAGCCTCTGTTCGCCATTGACCAACTTTCCTCCCTAGCCTCTAATCCGCAATGACCAACTTTCCTCCCAAACCTCTGTTCGCAAATAACCAATTTCCTCCCTAGCCTCTGTTTCCCAATGACCAACTTTCCTCCCAAGCCTCTTTTCGCCAATGACCAACTTTCCTACCTAGCCTCTGTTCACCAATGATCAACTTTCCTCCCTAGCCTCTGTTCGCCAATGACCAACTTTCCTCCCTAGCTTCTGTTTCCAAATGACCAGCTTTCCTACCTAGCCTCGGTTTGCCAATGACCAACTTTCCTCCCTAGCCTCTGTTTGCCAATGACCAACTTTCCTCCCCAGTCTCTATTCGACAATGACCTCCTTCTCTCCCTTTCTTTCAGTGATTACTGTCGCCAGTACAGGACAAGGCAGGGACAACATCACATTCCCCAAAATGGACCAAGCCACTTACAACACCAATCAGACTTTAAACAAAGTCTTTCTTTCCAGTGAAGCCCTCAGCGGTAAGTTCAGAAGATTTCAATCGATACTACTCTGATAATGCTGGACCTTTGGCCGCCTGATTATATCAAGTAGGAAGGTGTAGCAGCAGATGACATGCTATGAGTAAGGTGGAGCAGTGGATAAAATGCTATGAGTAAGGTGGAGCAGTGGATGACATGCTATGAGTAAGGTGGAGGCGTGGATGACAAGTTATTAGTAAGGTGGAACAGTTGATGACATGATATGAGTGGAATAGAGCAGTGGGTGACATGCTGAGAGTAAGGTGAAGCAGTGGATGACATGATATGAGTAATGTGAAGCGGTCGATGACATGCTATGAGTAAGGTAGAGCAGTGGATGACAAGCTATGAGTAAGTTGGAGCAGTAGATGACATGATATGAGTAAGGTGGAGCAGTGGATTACAAGCTATGAGTGACATGCTTTGAATATCATTTACCTTCGTTTTCTTGAAAATGGGCAAAAAGTCAACAGGAAATTTCCACCGATAATTGTTAACAGGAGAAACATTTGAAGCTGTATAATCGATTTTTCGTTTACTTATCATTTCAAGTTATAGAGGAACGGATGCTTTCAAACTCGTCCACTCTGCTTTATCATATATTTTAACATCTTTCTAATGTTAATAGCTATATGCACTTTAACAAGATAAATATTTTTTTAGTCCAATTCATCGTTCACACATCAAAAGATTCCTTACAAGGGTGAGTACCTGTTACGCACTGACTTGTATTGGGAGAAATTAATCTCCTATTTTAATTTTAATTGGCTCGTTGTAAGCAGTGCCTAACAAAGGACGATACCATAGAATCAACAACATTAAAGATACGACCCAAAACAGTTTCTAGTTACAATTAATAAGATTTATTATGTCTAAAGATAATTACAAAAGAAAAGAAAATATAATGACAATCTTCAAATTACAGTATGGTGGATCTCGTACCGGTACACAGTTAATATAATTAGAAATAATGATGCCAATAAATAATGCGAAATAAACACATATGTGCACACAAATACACAACGAATAAAACACGCCTCGTAATGTTAAGAAAATCTATCTGAAAATCTCCGTCCCTCGTCCGTGCCTGTCAATCCCTTATATAGGTGGGTCTACCGACGCCCAAGCCCTGCCTTCGAGCAGCTACATGACATTTCTAGAAAAATCAAAATCATTCTACAAAATACTATTTGGAACAGATTAATTATTTGTATTCGTTGGCGGCGTAAACAAGAATACATCAAAGACCTAAGCCACACCCCTTTGTGAACACAGCGTCTCATGCGGGGTCAATCAGAGGGCACGCACGAGAAATATTATGTAAACAAGCTCTCTATAA
>CAXITT010000305.1:394432-415589 GCA_964033795.1 Lymnaea stagnalis | reverse complement strand
AAATACTATTTGGAACAGATTAATTATTTTTATTCGTTGGCGGCGTAAACAAGAATACATCAAAGACCTAAGCCACACCCCTTTGTGAACACAGCGTCTCATGCGGGGTCAATCAGAGGGCACGCACGAGAAATATTATGTAAACAAGCTCTCTATAACAGTACCATTTTCTTTTCCTCACAGGCTCCGTGGCGTACTCGGTCATTATTTACATGAACGTCTCGGACAAGTTCAAAGTTCACAGGTATTATTTTAAAACTCTCTATCTAACTTGTCGCTTGGACTGGTCGGTCCTACCTTTCAAGTTAGTAAGTGTGCATGACAGTGGTTCAAAAAAGAGAAGGTGTGACTGGTAGGTCATACCATACCTTTCAAATTAGTATATTAGCATGACAGTTGGGTTGTAATAGGTTGGGTAAAGCCTTCAAATGAGCAAGTATGCATGACAGTTGGGTTGTGATAGGTTGGGTAAAGCCTTCAAATGAGCCAGTATGCATGACAGTTGGGTTGTGATAGGTTGGGTAAAACCTTCAAATGATCAAGTATGCATGACAGTTGGGTTGTGATAGGTTGGGAAACCTTCAAAAGATCAAGTATGCATGACAGCTGGGTTGTGATAGGTTGGTAAAACCTTAAAATGAGAAGGTATGCATGACAGTTGGGTTGTAATTGGTTGGGTAAAGCCTTCAAATGAGCAAGTATGCATGACAGTTGGGTTGTAATAGGTTGGGTAAAACCTTCAAATGAGCAAGTATGCATGACAGTTGGGTTGTTATAGGTTGGGTAAACCTTCAAATGAGCAAGTATGCATGACAGTTTGGTTGTGAAAGGTTGGGTAAAACCTTAAAATGATCAAGTATGCATGACAGTTGGGTTGTGATAGGTTTGGTAAAACCTTCAAATGAGCAATTATGCATGACAGTTGGGTTGTATTAGGTTGGGTAAAACCTTCAAATGAGCAAGTATGCATGACAGTTGGGTTGTAATAGGTTGGGTAAAACCTTCAAATGAGCAAGTATGCATGACAGTTGGGTTGTAATCGATTGGTTAAAAAATTTAAATGAGCAAGTATGCATGACAGTTGTTTTGTAATTGGTTGGGTACAACCTTTAAATGAGCAAGTATGCATGACAGTTGGGTTGTGATAGGTTGGGTAAAACCTTAAAATGAGCAAGTATGCATGACAGTTGGGTTGTGATAGGTTGGGTAAAACCTTCAAATCAGCAAGTATGCATGACAAGTGGGTTGTGATAGGTTGTATAAAACCTTCAAATGAGCAAGTATGCATGACAGTTGGGTTGTGATAGGTTGGGTAAAACCTTCAAATGAGCAAGTATGCATGACAGTTGGGTTGTGATAGGTTGGGTAAAGCCTTCAAATGAGCAAGTATGCATGACAGTTGGGTTGTGATGGGTTGGGTTAACCTTCAAATGAGCAAGTATGCATGACAGTTGGGTTGTAATAGGTTGGGTAAAACCTTCAAATGAGCAAGTATGCATGACAGTTGGGTTGTAATCGATTGGTTAAAAAATGTAAATGAGCAAGTATGCATGACAGTTGTTTTGTAATAGGTTGGGTACAACCTTTAAATGAGAAAGTATGCATGACAGTTGGGTTGTAATAGATTGGGTAAAAACTTCAAATGAGCAAGTATGCATGAAAGTTGGGTTGTAATAGAATGGGTAAAACCTTTAAATAAGCAAGTTTGCATGACAATTGGGTTGTGAAAGGTTGGGTAAAACCTTCAAATGATCAAGTATGCATGACAGTTGGGTTGTGATAGGTTGGGTAAAACCTTCAAATGAGCAAGTATGCATGACAGGTGGGTTGTGATTGGTTGGGTAAAACCTTCAAATGAGCAAGTATGCATGACAGGTGGGTTGTGATAGGTTGGGTAAAACCTTCAAATGAGCAAGGATGCATGACAGTTGGGTTGGTAACGAGGCGTAAATGTACTTGTGTCAAATCACCGAGACAGATTGCTGTGTTTTATTCACCGTGTGTGCTCCAAATAGACTCGATGTTGACTCATCTTTTAGTGGGTTATTGGGGGGGGGGGGGGGGGGCTAACCTTGACCAATTAATAATTAATGAAAAACAAAAAATTATGAACAATTTAAAAAAATCTAATTGTCTTCACCAAAAGGCATATTTAGGCAAATAAAGAATNGGGTTAGGGTTAGGGTTAGGGGTTAGGGTTAGGGTTAGGGTTAGGGTTGGGGTTAGAGTTAGCGTTAGGGTTAGGTTAGGGTTAGGGTTAGGGTTAGGGTTAGGGTTAGGGTTTAGGGTGCTAACCTTGACCAATTAATAATTAATGAACAACAAAAAATTATGAACAATTTAAAAAAATCTAATTGTCTTCACCAAAAGGCATATTTAGGCAAATAAAGAATTATTGTTTAGACATCCCTCTTGAAATGTTCTTTAGGTGGATATTTTATTTCCTTAACCTATTTTATTAAGCTATTTGCTAAAGCTATCTTATCAAGATATTTTATTAAGCTATTTGCTAAAGCTATCTTATCAAGATATTTTGTTAAGCTATTTGCTAAAGCTATCTTATCAAGATCTTTTGTTAAGCTATTTGCTAAAGCTATCTTATCAAGATATTTTGTTAAGCTATTTGCTAAAGCTATCTTATCAAGATATTTTATTAAGCTATTTGCTAAAGCTATCTTATCAAGATAATTTGTTACGCTATTTGCTAAAGCTATCTTATCAAGATATTTTGTTAAGCTATTTGCTTAAGCTATCTTATCAAGATATTTTGTTAAGCTATTTGCTTAAGCTATCTTATTAAGATATTTTGTTAAGCTATTTGCTTAAGCTATCTTATCAAGTATTTTATTAAGCTATTTGCTAAAGCTATCTTATCAAGATATTTTATTAAGCTATTTGCTAAAGCTATCTTATCAAGATATTTTGTTAAGCTATTTGCTTAAGCTATCTTATCAACATATTTTATTAAGCTATTTGCTAAAGCTATCTTATCAAGATATTTTGTTAAGCTATTTGCTAAAGCTATCTTATCAAGATATTTTATTAAGCTATTTGCTAAAGCTATCTTATCAAGATATTTTGTTAAGCTATTTGCTTAAGCTATCTTATCAAGATATTTTGTTAAGCTATTTGCTAAAGCTATCTTATCAAGATATTTTATTAAGCTATTTGCTAAAGCTATCTTATCAAGATATTTTGTTAAGCTATTTGCTTAAGCTATCTTATCAAGATATTTTGTTAAGCTATTTTCTTAGGCGAGAAATCTATTTCGAATGCCTACATGTGTGTGAAATATGTTATTTAAATTCAGTTTCAACAAAGACTTTCTCTCAAATATAGGATTATTATTAGTTTTTAAATTAAAAAGTCAGTGGTAGGTTGAAACCGTTTCCTCAAGCTTTACTAGATGTATAAAACAATCTCTTACAATAAAATAAAATAGTAACCTCGGTAAATTGTATTTTGTGACGAATAAATTAATGTTTATTCATTATGAATTAATGTCTCATTGATTTTTTTTTTATTAAAAAAATCTTACTTTGAACAGCTCAAGTAATGAATCAAGTCAGGAGCAACGAATTGGTACCGATGTCATCTCTTTCTCACTCAGCTCGAAATCTACAAGTCTGTCATCGCCACTCATCCTTACATTTAAGACAGGGGTAAGTATTGGATCAGGCAATATTTATGTCGCTTTCTTCATCTGCATGCCCGTTATTAATACTGCCACCGCCGACCGGACGATGACGTCATTTGTTGCATGGTGCGGAGACAGAGGATTGAGACTCGGGACTTTCCCGACCGGAGTTGGTGCGAAAAAAACATGAGAAACAAGAGTCAAATTCAGGGTTTGGAGTCAGATACAGGTGTCAGATTCAGGACACAGAGTCAGGACTCCGATTCAGAATTTAGATTCAGGAGTCAGATTCAGGAGTCGGTGCAGAGTGGATTATTAAATGCTTTGTTTTCTTCTTCTTAGACTGAAATGCTGAAAAGATTTCAGGAATTTATCTATATGTACATTTAAGTGTTTAAACATTTCTCTATTGTATATGTTCATTTATCTACGAGTACATTAATCTATGCGTACATTTAAGTGTTTAAACATTTCTCTATTGTATATGTTCATTTATCTACGAGTACATTAATCTATGCGTACATTTAAGTGTTTAAACATTTCTCTATTGCATATGTTCATTTATCTACGAGTACATTAATCTATGTGTACATTTAAGTGTTTAAACATTTCTCTATTGTATATGTTCCTTTATCTACGAGTACATTAATCTATGCGTACATTTAAGTGTTTAAACATTTCTCTATTGTATATGTTCATTTATCTGCGAGTACATTAATCTATGCCTACCTATATCTATGTGAACATGTATCAATGTATACCTTTAAATATGTGTACATTTAACTATAGGTAAATTTCTTCATGTGTACATCTACTTATATGGGATTAGAGACCGACCGAATTTTGGCTTCGGCTTCGGTTTCGGCGCCGAAGTGGCCATTTTATCACTTTCGGCCAAGTTTCGGTTTCGGCCGAAGCTGAAAAGTTAACTTTCGGCTTAATTTCGGTTTCGGCCGAAAGAGAAAAGTTAACGTTCGGTTTTTCTTCGGTTTCGACCGAAATCGACTTAGACTTTCAGCCATCCGGCTGAAAGTGACTCAGGTTTTCGGTCAGTTTAATACTCAGCGAAAACGATATTTAACAACAAACTAAGCCACATTTAAGAACAAATTAAGCGATCTTTGAGAACAAACTAAACGATATTTAACAACAAACTAAGGGACATTTAAGAACAAACTGAACGATCTTTAAAACAATCTAAGAGATCTTTAACAACAAACTAAACGCTCTAATAGAACAAACTTAAACGATTTTTAAGACCGAACTAAATGATCTTTAAGACCAAAACAAATGATCTTTAATAGTAAACTTAATGATTTATAAGAATAAACTAAGCGATCTTTAACAGAAAACTAAATGTTCTTTACGAAAAAAACTAAAAGATCTTTAAGAACAAACTAATAATCTATCTTAAGGTACAAAATTAATTATCTTTAAGAACAAACTAAGCGATCTTTATGAAAAAACTAAGCGATCTTTACAACAAACTAAGCGATTTTTAACAATAAACTAAGTGATCTTATGAACAAGCTAAAAGATCTTCAAAAACAAACTAAGCGATCTTTATCAACAAACTAAACGATCTTTAACAAAAAATAAACGATCTTTAAGAACAAACTAAAGATCTTTAAAAACAAACTAAACGATCTTTAACAACAAACAAAACAATCTTTAACAACAAACTAAACGATCTTTAACAACAAACTAAGCGATCTTTAACAACAATTTAAGCTATCTTTAACAACAAACTAAACGATCTTTAACAACAAACTAAACGATCTTTAACAACAAACTAAACGATCTTTAACAACAAACTAAATGATCTTTATCAACAAACTAAGTGATCTTTATGAACAAACTCACCGATCTTTAAGAACATACTAACCGATCAATAACAACCAACTAAACGATCATAAAAACAAATTAAGCGATCTTTTAGAACCACATTTTTTAGAGACCCTGATTAAAAAAAATATATATTTGCATTAATTTCCCCTCCTCCCCCCCCCCCATCCCGATTTTTTGACAAATTTTCGCCTACCATACTAATTAAACAAAAATTGTAAAGCAATTTAAATTACTTTTATATAAAAATTTTAAAATCCAAAGTATTCATTAGATCAAGGGTCGGGGGGGGGGGGGGGGCACAGGAGGTAGTGTCTGAATGAGAGTGGGCCGCATCAAGTAATCAACAAAAAAGCGATTACAACTGTTACAATCGCTCAACATTTATAAATAACAATAAAATCATTAAAGGTTCTCAAGAACTACTCACTGTTGCCAGAGTCCTGGCATACAAAAATATATAGAATTATTTTTTTTTTTAAATTTAAAAATCAGAATTAGACTAGTGGGTGAGATTCGACTGAAACCGTCGCGGAGAGTCGCGTTATAGATATGAGAATGGGGGAAACGCGCCGGCGCATTTAAACTAAACTTTTCTGTCATTTAGCGGGCCGCAAAATATCGTCTTGCGGGTCACAAATGGCTCGTGGGCCGCGAGTTTGAGACCCTTATATTAGATGTTTATCTATTAATATTCAGGATTATCTTATTTTTATAAAAAGAATGTAAATATTTATACTTTCCCACATCATTTTCGATGTATGCAGAATGTATGCGGGAACGAATTTCAAAATATCTAAATATTTAATTTTCGGTTTCGGCTTCGGCCAAAATTCATTTTTAACTTTCGGCCTTTTTTTGGTTTTGGCCGAAAGTCATTTTTAAACTTTGGGCATTTTTTCGGTTTTGGCCGAAAGTCATTTTAAACTTTCGGCCTATTTTCGGCTTCGGCCGAAATCAGAAAATCACTTTCGGTCGGTCTCTATATGGGATAGAGGTGAGATTATCTCAGATATTCAGCTCAAATCAATCAAACCAGTCACGAAGAAGTAGGTAGCAAAATTCAACAATTTTAGCATGACTTGTATATTATGTTTAAAGAATAGCAGCACAAGATGTGTTAGGCTTGGAAATAAAAATGCAAGACAATTAAAGGGACGTTTAGGCAGGATGCCTTCTTCGACTAATAATACATTACAAATAAATGCATAAATTTTACTAAGAAGGCAAACTCTTCCTTTCGGAGATCTTAATAAAGGCAGGATTTACACAGCACTTGAGGAAGCTGTTCCTAGCCAGCCGTTTCGTCCCAGCTACTTCGTGAATGAGTCGCGAGGTAGAAACCCACTTTAACAATTCCATACTAGAGGGCGTCTGACGCTTACCCGGGATTTTAGGACGAATAAATACCATCCCGAGCTCCTGGAAAATTCCATTTTTTACACCTTGAGAATAGCGGCTACGGCCGACTGGATGTTCCTGTGCTGGCACGGTGTCCATTGGTACCTGATCGAGTGGGTGCGAGCGGGGGAAGTCCTAGTAGAGGCGAGATCTCGAGCGTGCCGCGGCACCATGCTCGGCTTAAAGTGGGAGAAGGGGTAGCTTTGGGGAGGGCATAAAGAACTTGGTACTAGCTCGACGACTCGCTGACGTCATCTCCTTATGTTCATGTGCATAAAGTCAGGAAGCACTCTGTCATCTTTTAACCGTGTATATGTTCTAGTATACGTGACATGTCTTCTTGTACATGTTCTAGTGTCAATAAAATGTCACATTGTACATGCTCTCGTGTAAGGGAAATACCTCCGTATACATGTTCTAGTGTATGTGACATGTCTTCTTGTACATGTTCTAGTGTAAATGAAATGTCACATTGTACATCTTCTAGTGTAGGTGAAATGTCTTCTTGTACATGTTTTAGTGTAAGTGAAATGTCTGCTTGTACTTCTTCTACTGTAAGTTAAATGTCTCCTTGGACTTCTTCTATTGTAAGTGAAATATCTTCTTTTACATTTCTAGTTTAAATGAAATGTCCCATTGTACATGTTCTAGAGTACGTGAAATGTCTCCTTGTGTATGTTCTAACGTATGTGAAATGCCTCCGTAGAAATCTTCTAGTGTAACTGAACCGCCTCCTTGTATGCGGTTCTAGTGTAAGTGGAATGTCTCTTTGTATATGCTCTAGTGTAAGTGGAATGTCTCTTTGTATATGCTCTAGTGTAAGTGGAATGTCTCTTAGTATATGTTCTAGCGTGCGTAAAATGTTCGGCAATAAATTTTAAAAATATTCTTGTTCAATATTTCTTGTGTAGGAATCTCGAGATGGGGCTGTGTGTTCATTTTTGGACACCAAAAACGAGTAAGTTCTAGTGTCATTGTGAGACTTTTTTTTTTTTTACTCTTTTTTTTTTTTTTTTTTTGTGGGGGGGGGGGGGGGGGGTGTAAAAAGTTGTTTTTTAAAAAATATTTTTCAACGTTTTGAAAACGTGCATTGAAAATTCAAAATTAAGGGTTAGTTTCATCTGACCTGAATTCAGTCTGCCTAAAACACCATGAAATAAAGCTTTTGAATGATTCAGTAGTCTTTAATTGTGAAGAAATTTTAATCTATTTTAAAAGCTTCGAAATCTAAAGTTTCAATCCAGTCCATGTAAAGTCCCTTGTTTCTCTAACAAGGATATCGGGAGTTTGGCTGTCTGACGGCTGCAAGACCATTCTGAAGGAGACTACCATTGACTGCCAGTGTTCACACTTGACCAACTTCGCTGTTTTGATGAGCATGACCCGGCTATCGGTTAGCTGTTCTTTTAGAAATATTTAAATATGGGGTACAAAAAAAAGGGGGGGGGCGGGAGAGGGGGAAGGGTGTCTAATGGTGACATGAATTACTTTCCTTATCCTTAATAGAACTAATTATAAGAGTGTTGGAATGCGATAGATCTTTAAAGTTTGTTTTCATACGACACAATTTAAAATTTAAAAGTTTGCTTATGTATTCCGTCTAGCCCGACCATCACACAATATTGAGCTACATTTCTGTCATAGGACTCTCCATCTCGCTCTTCTTTTTGTGTTTGACTGTTACAGTATACAGTGTCATGTGGCGGTAAGTAGTTGACAGTTCCAGTATACAGTGTCGTGTGGTGGTAAGTAGTTTAAAAATAAATTATATAGCATTATGTAGCGGTCAGTAGTTTTACACATAAAATATACAGTATGGATATGTCACGTTATGTAAAATAACCGATGCAGAAATAAAAGTGGTTCCCAAAAATTCCGATCCTATGCGCCCTTGCTGAAACTAGCGCATCTGCAATATACCGACCATCCCAGCCTTCAAAACTGCTCACAAGACCAATCTCTTCTAACTGAACTATCCCGACTTATCCTCGCCCACTCTAACTGATAATCAACGCTAGATGCTCCTGGGTTCTGTCCATAGCTAAACAGGTGGTAGATAGTACTGGGGGGGGGGATATGATATCAAGCTTTTTACCAATTGTTTTTAAAGGTACAATTTTATGTAATTGCTAATTATTATGTAAAGCGCAGTGAGCCCTTGCCTGGGGTACAAAGCCATACAAAACCACCTTTAAAAAAAATAATAATAATATACCAAATGCATATAATTAAAAAAGTATTAGAGAGAAGAAAATAATATGTACATGCTTCCTCTGACATTAAAATTGGTTACTAAGTTTGTAACTGGATGGCACCAAGTCGGCTAAATATCTCATTGAATTATATAATCTTTCCTAACCAACCATCTCCTCCTGTGACGAAGCTGGTGCGTCCTAGAGCACTGTGGGCTTTTGCGCACAATTAGCGAATCGCTGTTATACAATATAATGTGGAATAAAAAAAATATTTCAGCTGTTGTGTAACGAATGCCCAATTCTGTTAATGAAAATGAACTTTCATCTAAAGATTATCCATTAAATTGAAGCCCGTACTAGAGTTTTGAATGATGAAACAACACTTGAGTCTTCTAAAACCATCACCTGTTGCTCTCCCTCATCAAGGTATGTGAAAAGTGACCGGTCAGTGCTTCACATCAACCTCTGCGTGTGCCTCATGCTGGGCTACACAGTGTTTCTTGGTGGCATCAGCAGGACAGAACACAGGGTGAGTACAGAGCATGAGAGAGTCAACACGGATCTTTCTAAGTGGGGCGGTCATTTTAGACTAAACACAGTCAACAAAATGAAGGGAGGTCATGCTAGAGTTAGCACAGTCATTATATGTCTGGCAGTCACTTCAGACTTAAAACGGTCTTCTGACATGTGACGGTCATGTCATAATCAACATCGTCAGTATATGTCGGGTGGTCATGTTAGAGTTAACAATAAAAAAATTGGGTCAATACAAAAAGTGGGATCTAGAGATAAACGGGCTGTCATTTTGTTTATAATTGTTAGGTAATGCTTTTATTGTGAATAGTTGACAAACCCGCAACTTCTTAAACCTGTTTTCTAAATAATTGAATTCGAAAAGCCTTCGATTTGCTATCGATAAATAACCACAGATTATAAATTTCTACTTGACTTGGTTGTTAAAACATAAGAAATAATCTAAAAATAATGTTAACCTGTGTTTGAAGGCTTAAAGATGTGACAAATTATTCATGTCATGCTAAGCATTCAATAAAGTTAAGCCAGAGTTTATAGCATTGAACTCCACTCATAAGCGTTGATTTCTGTCAGCACGAACCGAAGCCTGTCTCTAATTTGAGAAAGGTGGATCCTTTATGCGACGACTACGAATGGTGGAAATTGAGAGCTGTTTCTCTATATTTGAATTAAGAAAAATATTTTTTTCATTTGGCAACTAAGCGTGTGTACCATTGCTCCAGGTTGCCTGTGCCGTGGCGGCTGCCCTTCTACACTACCTGTTTCTGGCTGTCTTCTTCGTCATGCTGTCCCAAGGGCTGCTCATTCTCAAGTCTGTGACGTCCGTCTCATCTGTATCTATACTTCGCTACTTATACATTATTATATATGGTAAGTAGGCTGTGACGTATCACTTGGTGCGTAAGTAGGCTGTGACGAATGACTTGGTGCGTAAGTAGGCTGTAACGTATAACTGGGTGCGCGCATTAATACATTTGAGCTGATAATATATATGATCATTTGTGTTTAAAATTAATTTATTGTTTACTTCTATTGAGAGATGACCTAGCTTGCATTTGTTTCCTTCCTAAGGGGCGCCTCTAGTAATTGTGGCTACATCCCTTGGCATTACCCAAGGAGAAGGATTTGGCACCGACAAGGCGTAGGTTCTTACTTAATATATTTGTTACTGTAAATCAAACAACATCTAAAAAAACTATTTTTGGTATACATTTTTTATATGCAATTACACCATCTTTTACATCGCAGAATTATTACACCAACTATTTCAGAAAAAAAAAAGAAATATTACGCACCAAACGCTATTGCGATATTTAAAAAAAAAATCTAATCTAGTGGAGGGCTCAGGAATTTTCTTTCATGAAATCAGTGGCATCATATTTCCTTCATCTTCCCCTTGAAAAAACAGGAAAAAGGGTGATTGTTTGGGGGTCGTTGATGATTGGCGTGTTAAGGGTGGCTGAAAAATTGTAGACAAGGTTTTGTCCACAACAACAAGTCTATGTGCAAAGTTTCAGCTCGATGTGATGACTGGAAGAGGGTCGGTCAGCCGTCCGAAGATATTGCCTTAAACACATGACAAAAAGCGAAGTTGATGTAAAGGATTTAAAAATAGAACTATTTGCAATACTTTTAACAATCAGACACAAAAAGTGTTGAAAATTGACAAAATAATGAATGCTAATTGCGCATTGTTTTGCACACCACATTATTTATGGTGTAGTGACGTCATGTTTTTATGCTGTCTTGTTCGAGTGCTCCATGGTGGTAGGACTCCATGTTGTTCTCCTACAATAAAACGTTTGAACTAACTTTGATGGTTGCCTCTGTTGTTTGATTATCTTCCTTGTGAAGTAACTTAGCAACTTAATATTTTCAACAAAAAGTGTGTTTACAGACAATGTTTAACTTCCCAAACTACCACATTCCACGTCCCACACTTACATTCTATTACTTTGGTTACAGCCTTTGTGGATGTCATACTTGATTAATTTTAATTTAGTTTGAACTAACGTTGACTCATTTCGATGGTGTTTTCAGATGCTGGCTGTCGCCCCAGAAGGGAGTCCTGTGGGCGTTTGTAGGCCCAGCCTTATCAATCGTAGTGGTAAACTTAAGATTAATTTTAATCGTAACTACGACGCGCAAAATGTACATACTTATTCTATAACAAGTCTGTCCATCGTGTAAGCGTTTGGGATTAAAAAAAAAAAAGAAAGTAATTCACTGAGACAGCCTTTACATTTGCAATACTGTATGTCTGTGCTGTATTAAAAAGTAAAGTCTACTTTTTTTTCTCATTACATTTTTATATATATATATATATATATTTTTTTTTTTAAATGCTTCTTGTGTATCGTAAAGTTGTAAAAAAAAAGTTAGATTCGAGTTTTGAGTACAATATGATCTTTCTAAATTAAGAATAAAAACACTAGTCGAATCATTATCAGTTTACCTACACCCCGAATCTCCATGACAATGTCACATCCACTGTCACAACCCCTTTAGATGCGTTTGTCACTGCCACTTAGGACACCCGAGAATTGTTAAAGAGATTAGGTCATGATATCTGCTGTTGGCAACCATAACCACGACTCGTGTTTTTACTTCCCAGGTGAACTTCTTCATTCTGTTCGCTGTGATAAGAATCATGCAGAAGTCGCGCATCATGACGGACAAAGATGTCAAAAAGAAAACTAAGTAAACTGCTTTGTAATTTATTTATTTACCTTCCCCCTCAAACAAACTTAAATGCGGTCTCTGTTTATTTCTTGTGTCGCGATATAAACGTGTCTATTTATGTGTTTCATTGTACACCAATCATTTATAATCCTAGCATTCACTAAACCAAAGCTTTTTAAACCTGCTTACGTAGAGTAAAATATTATATGCCATAGTTTTAAAATACACTTACAAAGATATTGCCTTTCAGTGGAAGACGACTAAAGGATTAATTTGAATCGTAAATTGTCCTCTGAACCTACCAGACTCTATGAACGGCTCCTGGTAACAAAACATACCAGACTCTATGAACAACTCCTGGTAACTAAACCTACCAGACTCTATGAACAGCTCTTGACATCTAAACCTACCAGACTATATGAACACCCCTTGACATCTAAGCCTACCAGACTCTATGAACAACTCCTGGTAACTAAACCTACCAGACTCTATGAACAGCTCTTGACATCTAAACCTACCAGACTATATGAACACCCCTTGACATCTAAGCCTACCAGACTCTACGAACAGCTCCTGACATCTAAATCTACCAGACTCTATGAAAATCTCCTGACATCAATAATCTAGGGAAATGCTGTCCGGTCTTCTTTCCATTATAATTTTCTATTTCTGAAGTTTATGTTATTTATGATAATAACCCCAACCCATACTCATTATTCTATCAAATATGTATTCCTTCATATGTGCACTCAGCCTTTACCTATCAAGTTCTTCAATGTTCTACAGGTCAGTTGTAAGGTCTATCTTTATTTTGTCTCCCATCCTTGGTGTTACTTGGGTTCTTGGTGTGCTGTCCGCCACAATGGAATTGGCTATATTCCAGTATGCTTTTGCCATTTCTAACTCATTACAGGTAAATGAATGGAATGTATAGCTCCAAATTTGTAACTCATTACAGGTAAATGAATGTAATGTATAGTTCCAAATTTGTAACTCATTACAGGTAAATGAATGTAATGTATAGTTCCAAATGTGTAACTCATTACAGGTAAATGAATGTAATGTATAGTTCCAAATGTGTAACTCATTACAGGTAAATGAATGTAATGTATAGTTCCAAATGTGTAACTCATTACAGGTAAATGAATGTAATGTATAGTTCCAAATTTGTAACTCATTACAGGTAAATGAATGTAATGTATAGTTCCAAATGTGTAACTCATTACAGGTAAATGAATGTAATGTATAGTTCCCCATTTGTAACTCATTACAGGTAGTTTGAATGTAACTTATTATCCCACTTTATTGTAACCCATTGCCGGTAATTTGTAGTACCTTAACTTTCATAATTTACAATGTTGAAAGAACTAATTTATTTATACAAATAATAATTTTAATCACAATTAGTGTACTTCTTCTTCTTCTATATTTTAAGACCCACGATCAATGACTTGATCATTCTGGCTCTTATGTATGTAGAGGCGTTTCTCCATGTTTATGTGCCTGGTATTGACGAGAATATTTCACTGGTTGCAAGGGCAACTCAGTGAGGGTATTATGAACTGGGGTTGGAAGGCCTCAGGAAATAGAAGCAAATTTATCAGATGTTGTTTTTTTTTAGTCAGCATAGAATAGAAAGATATTTTTATCACACTCATAATGCTTTCAAAATTGTGGATAGAGTTAAATTGCCGCAAGAATTCACTGTATGATGAGTGTCGAGTATCGGTAATTCACTAATAATTCTTGCGCACCGAATATTTCGTTTTATTGTGCGCGGCGTGTCTTGTGTCTTAGTTTAGTGAACGAACGCTTGTGGTGCCACTAGGCTTAGAACGTCTCGTGACGTGTTGTAGCTGTGACGTAGTGTCTATTGCGTACATTCTCGAACGAACAAACTTTTTTTTTTCTTGGGGGACAAAAGAGTATAATTGGGTTCGTGAATATCATTTCCGCTTTCACATCATTTGTTGTTGTCGTGGTTTGGCTTAGTAACCATGGATCGGATGACGTCACCGTGAATTGAGAGGAAAGAAATTACTCGGAGTAAAAGAATAATTTTTTTTGAGAAACGATATTAATTAGGGGGGGTGGGGGTGGGTGTTCTGTTTTAATTAACCCCAGCTAAATTACTGGAATCGGCTTTGGAAACAACCACCATGATTTTGGAACCAGCCCAAAATGGTAAAAGTGGGCGGCAACCACGGGCAAGCTACTCTGTTTTACCAACGTTTAAACGCAGCTCATAGTCTGTCTTTGATGTACGTGCTCTTCCCTTGGCAGCATGTGTGAGAACGTTGTGGAAGAAAGGTGTACTAATCTCTTTTTTTTCTTACAGTGAGTTGCGTCGTACATGTCTTTGAGTGAATGTACAGCATGACAGATATGATTTTCTGTAGCAAAGTTTACATTACTAATGGAAAAGGACTTTTGTTTTCAATTCCGTGAGATTGCACGTATGAACGTGTAAATGAATTTGATGAACGTAAGCAATAATTCGTGGATCGCGACGACGGGCCAATGCGGTCGGACAGACGCTCCAAGTATTACGTCATAAGACACCCGCTAAAGATATTGTATTCATATATTTAATTAATTGATCGATAAGATGTTGTGTAAGTTTTATTAATTAGGCTTACTGTCCATTGTTTATTAGGTTATTTATTGCCCATTATTCATTAAGCTATTGGCTATTATTTATTTGGTTACTGCCCATTATTTATTAGGTTATGGCCCTCTGAGTATCACTGCATTATTCACCCTTTAAATGTACTTTTTCAGGGTCTATTTATTTTCATATTCCAATGTGTGCTACAGTATCAGGTAAAAGACTTTTATCAAGCTGCAAAATGGTTTAATTACTAAAAAATTTGAAAGTTTGTAACGTAAATATTTAAATTGATGATTTCTTTTTATACTTAATAAAATAATCTACAATTCTAGTTATTGCAGTACCAAATTATTCTAAACAATGTTCAAATATAAATGAATTAGAAATTATTATTTTGTATGCTTTTGAACACTCAAAAGTAAAATAGTGTAAAATGCACTCAAAATTATGATATGGTAAAATCCACTCAAAAGTATGCTAGGGTAAAATCCAAACACAAGTATGATGGTGTAAAATCCACTCAAAAGTATGATAGTGTAAAATACACTCAAAAGTATGATAGTGTAAAATATACTCAAAAGTATGACAGTGTAAAATACACTCAAAAGTATAATAGTGTAAAAATCGTTCCAGATCAAAGACGGGTTCAGGGCTCTGCTCAGGAGATACCGCGCCACGTCATTCGACTCAAGTCAGAGAATGGTCAGCACTGGACAGAGTCAGGTAGATATGCACACAGTACAACAAGAAACGTTGCATATTTCTTTTTCTTATTGTTACAACAATTGTCTCATTGCCACTGAAAGTGGTATTTAATCAATGCAATGTTGTAACTTGATTCAATTTATAAAAAAGTTACTCAGAAATCTGTCACAGTAACATTGACACCATTGGGGATAGTTTGATAATAAACATGATTAAATGGATGGGCTATTTAAGTCAAGAGAGGGATGCAGATGGAAAACAAAAAGGTATTTTTCTATCTTGATACGTTAACACGGCAGATCGGAGAAATGGTCAGAGAAGTAGTGAGAGAAATAGTGAGAGAAATTTTGAAAGAACGATCAAGGGTTTTTGACATATTTGCACTGAGCTGGTCCAAGACAGAATACATGAAAAATGGAAACAAATTATATAACAGTTAGTTTTTATTTAGAAGAATGCAATCACGCTTTATTCAGAACTTTGTGTGATATGTGAGCTTGTGAGAAGCTGGAATGCAATTAACCCTTGATGTACTAACGTTTGAGTTGAAAGAAGATGTGAGACAGGCCCAAGCAATACATGGGCTTTAGCGCCACAAGGGATGGATGGATGGTCTGAGTGGAAGGAACTGGTGGGGCAGGCCAAAGCTCTACATGGGCTGAAGCCCCACATGAATGGATGGGTGGTCTGAGTGGAAGGAACTGTTGGGGCAGGCCAAAGCTCTACATGGGCTGAAGCCCCACATGAATGGATGGTTTGTCTGACTGAAAGGAACTGGTGGTTCAGACTAAAGCTCTACATGGGCTATAGCCCCACTGGAATGAAAGGATGGTCTGAGTGGAAGGAACCGGTTGGGCATTCCGAAGCTCTACATGGTCTGTATTGCCACTTGGGATGGATGGATTATCTGACTGAAAGGAACTGGTGGTTCAGACTAAAGCTCTACATGGGCTATAGCCCCACTGGAATGAAAGGATGGTCTGAGTGGAAGCAACTGGTGGGGCACGCCAAAGCTCTACATGGGCTGAAGCCCCACAGGAACGGATAGTGTAAACATATTTTTCTCGTGTATGTGTGATGTGCTCCCGAATCAAGGGGATAAAATATGTAATATCTTCATCTGCCTCAACGATGATCTCTTCACCATCGTTTAGCTTATGACACCCCTGGCACCCCTTAAAACCCCCCCGACACCCCTAACACTGCTAAAAACGCTGATACCCCTTGATAACCCATGACATCCCTGACAACCATTATTACCCCTGACACCCTTGACGCCTCTGTCAACCCTGCACCCCCTGGCAACCCCGAAAAATTCACAGATGTAACTCTATCTCATTTTTAGGAAAAGGGATATTCTGAGTCTGGTCAGAAAACGACTTCTATTACAAATACAAGTAGGTCAACTCAACTATGTTCAGTCTTTATTTGTTCATTGCTTTATTTCAAAAAAACTTTTTATCTTTAGTCTTTTCAATGTATTTAACTAGAGATACATATTCTGTGGTTTAAATGTATGCTTAAATAGGTAGGTTCTTCAATATATTTTCGTTTAAATATATAGTTAAAAAGGTATATTTCAGATGTATTTTGTCGTTTAAATCTATCGCTAAATATGTATGTTTCAGATATATAGTCCGTAGTTTACACGTATAGTTAAATAAGTATGTTTCATGCCTGTGGTCTCTAATTGAATTGCCAAAGTATATTTCCTTCTTTCAACACTATTTTTAGAATTTAAATGTTTACTTCAGTTTAATAGGTCGCCGCAAAGCTGTGCTGTAAATTCCCTGTAATTTAAAGCATATTTCATCATTGATTTACAGGTGGAAGTTACATGTCTAAGGAATAAACACTATACACGTGTCAAGGATGAAACTAGTGTTATCTCATCATCAATTCCAAACACATGTTCCCAAACAAAAAGACACGTTTCACACACAGGAATGACACTTCTTTAACGGGGAATTTATAATTCTCAAACTTAAATGGTCACTTATGAGAGAAGAAAAGAAAAAAAAAAGGCTTTATTTAATTTATGGATGTATGATATCTGGTGAGAGTACAACATAAAGATAAAACAAATAAAATATTGGGAACTGTTTTTGTGAAATTACTTATGATGATATTATTTTCTGAAGTTAGATATTAACTTTACAAAAATTCTTTTATTTTAGTCTACAATCCCCTTCATATCTGTCTTGGTCATTTATTAAGACTGGTCACAAACACAGTCTAAATTATTGATTAGTTGGTATATTCAAATCATGTTCTGATAAAGTTGGGAAGATTATTTCTCTAAAGATTAGAGTGTTGAAATACTTCAAAAAGTTGAATATCTATTAATGAATGAGAAAATAATTGCATGCTCTGTTTGACAGAAATAGAGAATAGTTTTTTTTAGATGTTGTAAGAGAGTGTCTCTATAAATAACTGCCTTTATGTATTATATAAAAATAGGTATGTAATAGTTGTAAATAACATTCAAAGGAAAACATTCTAGGATAATTAAACCTTTGTCGTATTTTTATTGATAGTCACATTTCTTTACATTTTATTTGTTCTTTCGGTTAGTTGGATACATGAAACTAATAACACATTCTTTTCTCTAAAATTAATTAGTTACGAAGTAAGCAACATTTTTTTGCGTGCACATATTAATGTATTATGTAAATATTTAATATATGAATAGACTTTTTAACTTAAATTAGGGGGGTAGCATTTAGAAATGTATATAGACACGACTTGCTTTAACATCCTTAGTATGGGCGTTCGGAGCATCAATTTTTTGTAATGCTTTAAATTGGTTTTAACTATCATCTTTTTGTTAAAATAATGATTTCTCGTCCATATTTAATTAAAATTTACATCAATTTAATGTTCTAAATTACGTTCTGCACTTCCTCGGTTTAACCAAGTTTTTAAAAATGTTATTAAATTGATTCTTGTCAGCTTTTCAATCTGTTTAGTTGATTTATTTCGTTGACTTAATGCTAAATAAAGTGTACATGTATTGTGACGTCATTTTTTTTTTTTTTTGCTTACATTTTACTTTTTTAAATATGAAAATTGTTTTCCAAAGTGCTTGGCGGGTAGCTGTGACCGTTGTATGCAGGGCTGGAGGTTGAAGGATATCACCAAGTGATAGCGGCGATCTAAAGAAAGTGGTCTGAAAATGGTGCTCTAATGAGTACTGTCTAAAGAGAACTGTTTAAAGAGAGCGGTCTAAAGAGGGTGGTCTAAAGAGAGCGGACTAAAGCGAGCTATCTAAATAGAGCGGTCTACAGATAAAAGTCTAAACAGCGGTCTAAAGAGAGTGGTCTAAACACAGATGTCTAAAGAGAGATTAGACTTAGCAGAGCGGATTAAAAAGAGCGGTCTAAAGCATGGGCAACCGCATGGGCGCCCGCAAAGGGGGGCAAGGGGGGCACTTGCCCCACCCCTGGATTGATTGGATAAAAAAAATTAGCCAAAAATAGACAAAAATGTATTAAAGTAAAGATAAAGCTGATGTCCTGTCCGTTCGTTCACCTTACAAATACGCTACAGTAAATTAAAACTACATTAAAACATTACTAAAAAATTTTTGCCACCCCCCCCCCTGGAAAGTTAATCGATTTTTGTTGCCCCCCCCCCTAGAAAGTTATCTGCGGGCACCCATGGTCTAAAGATAAAAGTCTAAACAGCGGTCTAAAGAGAGCTGTTTAAAGACAGCGATTTAGAGAGGGCTTTCTAAAGTGAGTGAACTAAATTTGCTTACAAACCTTCAAGAAGCACGGAGGAGGCTATCTTACTATTGTTGGAGAGACTTCACCATCACCTAGACTGTCCTACAAAATATTCCAGAGTGCTTTTCTTAGACTTCTTATCAGCATTTAACACTATCCAACCAAACCTTATGATTAAGAAACTTTCCTCGTTAGGTGTCAATTTAAATATTCAAACTTGGATACTGAACTTTTTAACAAATCGCTACAAAATGTCAAGGTAAATAATTTTTTCTCTCCCCTTTACTGGATACAATATATACCAATGATATTCAAAGCTCAAGCGACACCGTTCCAATCTTAAAATTTGTTGATGATACAACCAATGTTGGCTTAATATCTGAAGGAGAAGGCTTATACCGCAACTTAGTAACAAGCTTCATTCATTTTTCTATGAAAATTTTCTCCAGCTGAATGTTTCAAAAACCAAGAAAATGGTTGTTGATTTCAGGAGGGGGGAACACCAGATTACAGATCTCAACATAAAAAATCAAAGTGTAGAGAAGTTAGAGGCATACAAGTACTTAGGTGTCACCATTCATAATAAGCTAAAATGGCATGAGCAAGGCCAAATCCTGTATAAGCAATTCAACCAAAGACTGTTCTACCTCAAAAAACTGTACAATTTCGGCGTAAACACGCAAGTGGTTAATTTATTCTACAGTATAACTATTGGAAGCCTACTTAATTTCAGTATTACCTGCTGGTGTGGGAATTGAACGTCTGATTTTAAACACCGAATAAACAGACTAATCAAGAAGGCTCGGAAATAACACAAACTAAACATCCTTCACTTTAAGAACTATTTGAAGAAAGATGTTATTGTAAAAATTAACACATTTTGGATGATATATCCCACCCTTTTCATCACAGATTATCGGCCCTTTTGGGACGAATTCTTTCTGTCAGGGCGAGAACTGAAATATATAAAAACGATATAAAAATTCCTTTGTTCCAAATCTGTACGAATGTACCAGAGTGCTCCCCTTGAAGTCACAAATCTTATTGAGAACGAAAAAGTCCCTGATATGGTGTGTATGTTGTTGTGTAAATTGGTATGTATATTGGTTTGTGCATTGGTGTGTACAATGGTCTGTTTGAAATTATATATAAAAAATAAGCCACACCCCACAGCCCCAAAGGCCAAATTGTAAAATTGTACTAATAAAGAAACCCTATGTGACACAAACTTGCATAAAATACAAGCGACAACTTATTCCATAAGGCCATGCAATAGCTCTGTTTGAAATTATAGCTCCTTTAGAAAAAATTTGCGGGCCTGCGCACAACAATTTACCAAAAGTTTATCGCAATCGGATGAATGGTATAGGAAAGCATACAGAAAGTATACTTAGATAGAAAAAAAAAATTTTGTCCTTGGGCCCAAAACGAAATATTGTAAACTGTGTGTCATAATTCATAAAATTGTTCGGGCGTATGCACAACAACTCATAAAAATGTTATCGCAATCGGATGAATGGTATATGAGCGTAAACGGGACTTATCTACCATCATTAAATTTAATATACATATAAACATAGTTTAGCGAATAAAAGATATCTTTTTTGCAACTATTCAAGGAAGCGTTCCGTCTACTATCCGTCCATCCATCAAGCTATCCGTTGATCCACCCATCCGTCCGTCCGTCCATCCATCTATCTATCTATCTATCTATCTATCTATCTATCTATCTATCTATCTATCTATCTATCTATCTATCTATCTATCTATCTATCTATCTATCTATCTATCTATCTATCTATCTATCTATCTATCTATC
>CAXITT010000305.1:368160-380660 GCA_964033795.1 Lymnaea stagnalis | reverse complement strand
TTATTAAAAAAAAAGTATATATTATTAGAAAATGGTAAAACAGAGAATTATTTCATCTAAAGAAGAATCGCGCAACCGTTTTTCACGTCTATAACAACTTTGAGTGTTGTATTTTTTTAATTTAAGTGGTTAATCTCAGAAAATACACATCTCTTTACTTTTTGCAAAGTAAAAACAAAAAAATATTTTAATTTTTTTAAAGTAAATATTAACCCATCTCTATTTTTTAAAATTAATTTTTCAAGTGTGTAAGATAATTGAGTTTTGATATTTATGGGTATACTTCTATAAATGTACCCAAGAATTGTTAACGCCATTGATTTTTTAAATTGGTAAACATATGTATATTTGTATAAAGAGAATGTAACATCTCTTTTTTCGCATTTGTAGCACCATATTAGTTAACTATGTTGTCATCCATGTAAAAATGTACACATCTTATTTCCTACCTCCGACATGTATTTACCCAAGAAATTTAATTATTTTCCAAAATCATTCCTTTATTTTTAGACGTATCTTGTGCTGCCTTTGGTAGAATGAACATACTCATATGTATAAAAAGAGAATGTAACATCTCTTTGTTCACATATGTAACTCCATAGTAGTTTACTATGTTGTCATCCACGTAAAAATGTACAAATCTTATTTCATACTTCCGACATGTAAATACCCAAAACAAATTAATTATTTATCAAAATAATGCCTTTGTTTTGAGACGTATCTTGTGCTTTCTTGGGCAAAATGAACATACCAATATTTGTAAAAAGAGAATGTAATATCTCTTTTTCACAAATATAATATGATAGGATTTAAATATAGTGTCATCCACGTGAAAATGTACACTTCCTATTTCCTACCTCCGACATTTATTTACCCAAGAAAATTAATAATTTATCAAATTCATTCCTTTGTTTTGAGACGTATCTTGTGCTGCCTGGGGCAAAGTAACATAACCCTCCCCCACCTACATTTAAACAAATTTATAAAAATTTTCCACCCAAATGTAGTCCCTTCCATAGCAAAACTAAAATAATGTCCACTTCATATGGTTCGTTCTTTTTTCTTTTAGTTTTTTTAGTTTTTCGGAACGTACTTAAATCTTTTCTACTCTTTGGAGTTACGTCAGTATAGCTCATTCTTAAAGATACAATAATAGGTTTAAACGAAAATTGGTTATTTCAAAGAATGTTAGTTTTTGCGTCCAAATGAATTAAGTAATTTAGGGTATTGCAAAACCTCAAATAAGGTGACGCGTAGATTGTGTTTTTGAAAAATGAAGGACTGGGTTACAAACCAACCTTTACTTTGTCAATACATCAAATGCAGCACACATTTTTGATACGTGGTCAGTGTAATAATTCAAGCTTTCCCTGTTGACTTCGTGGTCAGTGAAACACATCGGGCTATCTCTCTTGGACATCTTCTGTTCTTCTAATCAAGGGTCAAAACAACTGAACTGTGTTACAACAGCCCTGGAAACAAGTACTGAAATCCCGACAGAGATGCAGACAAAAACTGGAACCTCAACAGTGGGGCAAAAAAAGTACTAAATCTTTGACAGTGGTACAAACCTCATAACGGTTTTATTTTACGCCGGAAGTTTGGATTTTTTAAAATAAATAATAGTTTTCTTTGTATACAAGAAAATATATTTTCTACTCATCACATTGTTGGAACGAGTAAAGGAAATATTTTGAGTCTGAATTTTTAAGACCATGTATTTGATTTTTGTTTTTTTAATTTATAACATATACACCTGGTTTCATTTTTGTCACTAGTTTAATGTGTTAACGAAACAAATTCGATTCATTTTCATAATTTCGTAATGATAAAAAGATAATAGTCAAATAATCATGTCTCTTTAATTCAGCATCAATTTAGATTTTAAAAATTAAAAATCAAGTTTTATGCAAAAATCGTTGATATTTGCCACAAATTTATTTTTTCAGATGGTGTTTAAGTAGATAATTTATTATTTGTATATTTGTTGTGGTTATATGTATTAACTTGTTCAGGAATTCCAACAACGTTCCAGCTTTCCAACAATGCAACGAGTCTTGTTCCAACAGCCCCGTAAACAAGTACTGAAACCCTGACAGAGGTGCAGACAAAAACTGGAACCTCAACAGTGGGGCAAACAAGTACTAGATCTTTGACAGTGGTACACACCAATTCGACTACAACAAAAGGTAACTAACTACAATTGTGTAACGGTAATCGTATCACCGTCACGGTTGAACGAGCAGACGCTGGAGAGAGAGAAAAAAACATGAGAGAATCTCACATTATTTGAAACATACTTGTAAAAAAAAAAAAAAGATCCTCACCCCTTCATGCTTCACATCCCTTCACACAAAAGAACCAACTACTTATGCAATATCTGTCACTTGTCTTGGATTCTCTTTCCACCTTCCGTCACACAAACGCTACAAAATCTCGCACAATATGCATCATGGCTTAGAATCTCGTGATAGATCAGCAGTCCCCGAAGATGTGTTATGTTAAAGAAACAATATAAAAATATATTTTTTGTCGGAGAAGGCGTCCACTCAAATTTCTCTGACTCACATGTTTCACAAGACTCAAATGAAATGAAGTTGTTTTGTTCATTAAAATAACCTGGGCCAGAATAAATCTCTAATGCAGGGGTCTCCAAACTACGGTCCGCGGGCCGCATGCGGGCCGTGAGGCCTCTCATGCGGCCCGTGGAGACATTTTTTGTACGGAAAAAATTACTGAAATTTAAGTTCATCCCCCAAGATCAGCAGCCGCTTACGTGGACGTTATGCTTTTAGCGAATTCAAATAAAGGCGTGCAGTAGCGCGTTGGTATGACCTCCTTAAGGACAAGTTAAAAGAGGGACTGTTTTTTTTAAAACCAGTTTTTGCCCAAAGAAGACATTCATAACGTCAAAACTTTTGCATCATTGTACCGTTCAATCTTACCTGTGTGAACAACATACCTGTGTGAACAACATACCTGTGTGAACAAACATTGTCAAGAACGAAATACGTGAAGAACAATTTGAGAACATATTTGTCCAATGATAATCTCAGGTCACTGTTAATGTTATGGACATTATATGTAAATCCATAAATGTCTGCTAATCACTGCTATTTTGGCATCAAGGAAACAATTTCACCATTCCCACTAATACAGGTGTTCATAATATGTCATGTATCTATGTGTTATTAAATAATAACGTAAGGAAATCATATTAAATAAATAATTAAAAACAACATCCATGCTTTTATTCTTATTTATTTGGACCTCAAGTGTGTAGTCGGCCCCCCCCCCCGAACTGCTGTTTGATATTAATGCGGCCCTCGGGCTAAAAGGTTTGGAGACCCCTGGTCTAATGTCACATTAGCAGATAATCACATTCAGTCATTGAGACTTGGGCGGGAAAGTAGAGCAAATTGTGGGGGGGGGGGGGTATGGATTTATCACGGGCCATACATGGTTCTCATTTCACAACATTTGAAAACATTTTGTATTCAATATTGGCCTGGCTGTTTAATCAGTTATTGACATGATGTACATAATAAATATAAGGAAATAACACAAAGATACAAGGAAAAATATCGAGGACAACCACGATGATCCTTTGGTTACTTGTCACTTTAATACTTGTCAATTCTTGAAACTTATGTTACTTTGTTACTACTCCATCCTGTCACTTGACGACCTTCTCAGCCTTGTATGTTTACGTTACCTCCAACACTCAAACACACAGATGTCAATAACAATTTGCTCTTCATAACTTTTGTCTAGTAGTCCCCTATCATTGTCTAGTGTTTCTTTATCATGGTCTACTGTACTCTTTTTATTGTCTAGTGTTCCCCTTTTATTGTCTAGTGTTCCCCTACCACTGTCTAGTGTTTCCTTAGCATTGTCTAATGTTCTCCAACCACTGTCTAGTGTTTCCCTATCAATATCTAGTGTTCTCTTTTTATTGTCTAGTCTTCCCAAACCACTGTCTAGTGTTTCCCTAACATTGTCTAATGTTCTCTTTTTATTGTCTAGTGTTCCCAAACCACTGTCTAGTGTTTCCCTATCACTGTCTAGTGTTCTCTTTTTATTGTCTAGTTTTCCCAAACCACTGTCTAGTGTTTCCCTATCACTGTCTAGTGTTCTCTTTTTATTGTCTAGTGTTCCCAAACCTCTGTCTAGTGTTCCCCTATCATTGTCTAGTGTTCCCCTATAAGTGTCTAGCGTTCCCCTACCACTGTCTAGTGTTTCCTTATCACTGTCTAAAGTTCTCTTATCAGCCTAGTTTTCTACATCCTTTCATGTATGCACACTTCAAATATTTACGTCATGTCCCACTTGGAGTCTTCTTAGCAGTAGCGTAGGAAGGAGGGTTGCGGAGGGTTCAGCCCTCCACCCCCAACACCCACTTTTTAAAAATCTGTGTAGCTATGTTACTCTTTTGTCTGTCATTGTTATAGACCATGTTTTCAATCCCTGCGACTTTGAATCGGTTTGTGTTTTTTTAAATAAAACTTGACTGTTCATTATCGGCATCCTTCCGTCTCGAGAGACGATGGTGCATCACCGTTGTGTTGGGTTGCATTTTCTCGAGTGGCTGTGCAGTCCTATCCTTGAGTGACAGTCTTTACCACAGTTTTTACACACGAGTTCCGTGCTTCTAAATGTTTTGGCCTTTCTCCTAGCTCCTCTGTCTGTAGCCTCTTCCATTCTTCGCTCCTCGGCTACCATGACGCCCTCTTTGACAACTGTGCGCCACGTAGATCGGTCTTTTGCCTTACACTCCCAGTCACTTGTATGTATTTTGGCTGCTTTCATGTCCCTTTGACAGACATCTTTAAATCGCAGACGTGGGCGACCTGTTTTCCTCTTTCCAGAAGCAAGTTCACCATATAGGAGGTCTTTCGGAATGCGGCCGGGACTCATTCTTTTAACATGACCTAGCCATCTCAGGCGTCTTTCACTAAGGATTGTGAACATGCTTTGGGTATTCGCACGCATTAGGACCTCACTATTAGTCACTTTTTCTTGCCATTTAATACCAAGGATGCGACGCAGGCATCTCATATGGAAGCTATTAAGCTTGCGCTCTTGGGATGTATAGGTGGTCCAAGTCTCGCTCCCGTATAGTAGTGTACTGATGACACAAGCTCGATAGACGCACAGTTTGGTTTTCTCCGTTAGCTTGGTGTTTTGCCAGACCCGTTTATTTAGTTTAGCCATTGTGGCAGCTGCCTTGCCGATTCTGCTGTTAATTTCTTCTTCAATGGACAGTGTATTGGAGACCTTGGACCCCAAGTAGGTGAAGCTGTCCACAACCTCCAAGTTTTCATTATCGATTTTTATGTTAGGTGGAGGTCGAGTGTCTTGGGCCATGATGTTTGTCTTTTTCAAGCTGATTTTCAGACCAAATTCTTTGCAGGCATTGGAGAAGCTTGACATGAGCTGTTGCAAACCAGTTTCTGTGTGTGCTGTTAGTGCCGCATCATCCGCAAATAGTAGCTCGCGAATTAGGACATCTGTCGTTTTGGTCTTGGCTCGGAGGCGGGCAGTGTTGAAAAGTCCTCCATCAGCTCTGGTGTGTAACCAGATTCCCTCACTGCTATCCTTGAATGCGTATCGGAGTAGTACAGAGAAGAATATTGCGAACAGTGTTGGTGCGAGTACACAACCTTGTTTAACTCCGCTGCTGACTGGAAAGGCTTCTGACTTGGCTCCGTCGAACTGCACTGTACCCTGCATATTTTCATGGAACTCTCTGATGATGGCAAGTAGGTGAGGGGGACAGACGATTTTTGCCAGTATTTTGAATAGCCCATTGCGACTGACGTAATCAAAGGCTTTTGTAAGGTCCACAAAGGCAATGTACAGTGGCATCTGCTGCTCTCTGCATTTTTCCTGGAGCTGTCGCATGGAGAACACCATGTCTATGGTAGACCGCCCAGACATGAAACCGCACTGAGATTCTGGATAGACATGGGATGCTAGACTCATTAAACGTGTTAGTATGACACGGGCAAAGGCCTTTCCTACAATACTAAGAAGTGAAATGCCTCGATAATTATTGCAATCATTCCTATCACCTTTGTTTTTATATAGTGTCACTATATTTGCATCCTTTAGGTCTTGGGGGATGTAGCCCTGTTCCCAGCAGAGGGACAGAATCTCGTGCAATGGTTGGAGTAAAGCTATCTTACCACTCTTTAGAGCCTCTGGTGGTATTCCATCATCCCCAGGCGCTTTTCCACAAGCTAGACTATCAATAGCTTTGCTCAGCTCTTCCTGTGAGGGCACGACATCAAGTTCTTCCATGAGTGGCATATCTGGTATGTCATCTAGAGCGGTGCTGGAGACTGTGGTAACTGTTGAATACAATTCCAGATAATGCTCAACCCACCGTTTTAGCTGTGCTGCCCGGTCTTGGATAATTTCTCCATTTTTGGACTTTAGAGGAGCAACTTTGGACGTCAAGGGGCCAGTTGCCTTTTTGATGTTTTCGTACATTGCTTTTGCATCGCCCATATCTGCAGCTGACTGTATGCTGGAACAGAGGTTAAGCCAGTAGGTATTGGCGCAATTACGTGCAACCTTTTGGGCAAGTGACTTGGCTGTTTTTAAGGCATGCAACCTGTCGGGTGTAGGCTTTTCCTTGTAAGCCGTAAGAGCTTTCCTTTTGGCTTCAGTGACAGGTTTCATCTCGTTGGGGGATGTAGCCCTGTTCCCAGCAGAGGGACAGAATCTCGTGCAATGGTTGGAGTAAAGCTATCTTACCACTCTTTAGAGCCTCTGGTGGTATTCCATCATCCCCAGGCGCTTTTCCACAAGCTAGACTATCAATAGCTTTGCTCAGCTCTTCCTGTGAGGGCACGACATCAAGTTCTTCCATGAGTGGCATATCTGGTATGTCATCTAGAGCGGTGCTGGAGACTGTGGTAACTGTTGAATACAATTCCAGATAATGCTCAACCCACCGTTTTAGCTGTGCTGCCCGGTCTTGGATAATTTCTCCATTTTTGGACTTTAGAGGAGCAACTTTGGACGTCAAGGGGCCAGTTGCCTTTTTGATGTTTTCGTACATTGCTTTTGCATCACCCATATCTGCAGCTGACTGTATGCTGGTTAAGCCAGTAGGTATTGGCGCAATTACGTGCAACCTTTTGGGCAAGTGACTTGGCCTTTTTTAAGGCATGCAACCTGTCGGGTGTAGGCTTTTCCTTGTAAGCCGTAAGAGCTTTCCGTTTGGCTTCAGTGACAGGTTTCATCTCGTCCCAATGTTCATCAAACCAGTCCGTGTTTTTGTGAGATTTTTTGCCAAAGGCCTGTATTGCGGATGTATAGATTGTGTCACTGAGATGCGTCCATTTCGAGTCAATGGTGACGCATGGGGACATCCTTGAGATACCTTCCTTCACCTTGTCTGTGAAGCTGCGTTAGAGCAGGGTCTTTCATGCAGAAGGTATTGATACGTGGACATCCTTTTTTCTTGGTGTGGTACGAGTTTTTCCTCATTATTCGTACCTTGCTGGCGACGAGGGAGTGATCCGTGTCACAGGCCTTGACTTGACTGTTCAATGGGTGGCGAATGTGGGGACAACAAATAGTTGAACGTTTCTGAGTAATATTTGTGACACGGGGCGTGGGCGCCATTTCCAAATAGCCCATTTTTGATAACTATAGTGCATGGGGCGGGGCATTTCAAGTACGAATACTTCAAATATGTTAGCGATGTGCAACTTGGTGCCATCTTGGAAGTGGCGTAGGAAGGGTGTTGGAAAGCGCATGCTTAGGGCTGTAATTTATTATCTGTTTACGGAGGGCTTGCATTTCCAGCAAATTGCAGAATATTCTTGGTTTTTAGTTGCTTTCTTTTACGTTGAAGGGGTCCACACAAAAAAATCGACCGCACCAGAGACACTGGCACTTGCTACGCCACTGCATCTTTGTCTAAAGTAGCAGGATGAAATAAACTCATACAATAACAACAGCCCACCCTCATGGTCAAATTTTAAAAAGTATATATTTAAACCACGAACACTCGACCGTGCCACGTTTAAACTCACCAGCGCTCGTTGTATCAAAGCGGACCAGTTTTTAAGATTGTTTTTTTTTTTTTTGAGTATGTGCATCGTTAACAGGAGAATACTGAAAGCCACAATGACCTCATAGGATATTTCATGAGCTTCGTAAGAGCTCATAGGTGACAGACCGAATCATGGGCTACGTGAAATCAAGGATTCTCTTTCAGATGCTTTGCGTGGGTACTTTTGGTAAGTATCTTTCAGCTGCTATGTGTGGGTACTTTTGGTAAGTATCTTTCAGCTGCTATGTGTGGGACCTTTAGGTAAGTATTGTTCAGCTGCTATGTGTGGGACCTTTAGGTAAGTATTGTTCAGCTGCTATGTGTGGGACATTTAGGTAAGTATTGTTCAGCTGCTATGTGTGGGACCTTTAGGTAAGTATTGTTCAGCTGCTATGTGTGGGACCTTTAGGTAAGTATTGTTCAGCTGCTATGTGTGGGACCTTTAGGTAAGTATTGTTCAGCTGCTATGTGTGGGAAAATTTGGTAAATATCTCTTAGATTTTTTTTCTGGGAACTTTTGGTAAGTATCATTTTTAAATGTTCACCATTTGAAATGAAATTAAAAAACAGAAACATGGATTTAAATTCGACAAGGCTTTTCAAAATTATATTGTGTTAACCTGAGGTTATTGTGTTGTAAACTGTTTTACTCCCATCCAGTATTTCTTTCAAATAAATAATGAATCTCTTCCCCTGGCGCAAAACACTATAGCTACGCCTCTGTCAGGGGCGTAGAAACGTTGAATTGGGTGGTCAGACCATGTGACACATTTTTTTTTAATTTAGAGAGGTGGTTTTTCGGATACCTTCAGAGTTTGTATTGTGAAAGGGAGTGCGATAGTATGGTCTGTGGAGTCACCGCCCCAAAAATTTATTGATTATTTCAAAATCAAGAGATGCATTTTCGAAAATATTTGAATTCATTTGAATTTCACTTCCGGAGACACAAATGGATACTGCTTGAGTTGTCTACTGTGCTCTTTTCTTTGTTATATTTTCATTTCTATTGTTGGCTGAGGAAGGCTGTATGCCGAAACGTCCTGTTATCTTATTTCAAGCTTCCACATACCTCGTTTTGCTATTTCATTCACAACCGAAATATGGCAAGGGTCCGTAAAGTCAAGCCACGGCTCTGCTGGACCTCCTGTATCATACAATATATACATATATGTAATAATTACCTCTTCTAAATATTACCAAGTTTTACAAGAGTCATACAGGGTAAAAAAACTGTGCTGAAGAATGGTATAAACAAGGTCTATAGTCTATAAGGAATGCTTCATTACAATCATAATAGCTTTCTACAAGAAAACTATACTACATAAGTTGCGCACCAGCCACCTGGTCAACTTGTATAAGCAGGTCATCTCCTAAATCAAGGCAGCCGCCTGGTTAATTTGTAGAAGCAGATTATTTCCTAAGTCTAGACAGCCACTTGGTCAATTTGTATAAGCAGGTCATATCCTAAGTCGAGACAGCCAACTGGTCAATTCGTAGAAGCAGATCATATCCTAAGTTGAGACAGCCACTTGGTAAATTTGTAGAGGCAGGTAATCTTATAATTGAAGACGTTTTCGTAATGACTCACCCTTGCTAAATCTGAAAACAGCACCATATTCTTATGGTGTATATATTTTCTTCACTCTTTTTTTTTAAACTGAAATGTTCTATACATAGCAGACATTTGCGGCGAGATTCACCTGATAGAACTTTATATTCTGAGATATCGGCCAATTAATTTTGGTAGATAACTCAATAAAAACAAAAACAGTTAATGGGATTTTCAACTTTGCTGAAGATCATCCAAAAACTGATCTTTTTACATTTTAAAAAATACCCCTTTTAAGGATCTATGTTTTCTAAAATAATCAAGAGAGAAGTCCAGGAATTGATGTGTCTGTTCTCTTTCTTCAATATCACCTTTATTATGCTAAAGTATGAACCCAAAATGTCCACAGTTTTGAGAATATCCAATGGATGCCAAATGTCGAGTAGCAGTGATCAATGCCAGCAAGGATGGTACCAGGTGGAACATAAGTGCATTTTTCTGCCAAACACGTCTGTACGGACACACGTAGACGCTGATGAAGGGTGTAAGATCCTGGGAGGAAAGTTATTGAGTCTCCCCATCAGTGCCCAGGTCAAGGAGTGCATATTATGTGAGTTGGAATTTTCGTTAAAATTAAATTAAACAAACAAACAAAATGTTGCTGTAACAACTACGTATGACACAAAACACCAAGTCTATGAACTACTTGGACACAAAACACCAAGTCTATGAAATACTTATACATACACAAAGCATCAAGTGTACGAAATACTTGGACTACACAAATAACCAAATGTACGAAATACTTGGACTATACAAATAACCAAATGTACGAAATACTTGGACGTACACAAAGCACCAAGTGTACGAAATACTTGGACGTACACAAAGCACCAAGGGTACGAAATACTTGTACATACACAAAGCACTAAGTGTACGAAGTACTTGTACATACACAAAGCACCAAGTGTACGAAAAGTCTACAAACACATGGACCGGTAAGATCTTGTTTCTCAACGATAAACCTTTTACTCTACGTAAAATGTCAACATTTTTCTTCCGCTCCAAATTGAACCATGTTGTATTTAAGCTATGCAAACATGGTTTAAGACGAAAGCATTGATTTAATATTTAATATTTTAAAATAATTAATAATACAATCAATGACTTGTTAAATTATTGTGGACAGTACCCTCAGTTTACAAGTAGATTTGTCAATTTACCTTATGCCTCCTGTCAATGTTAGTGCGATAATAAATTTTGTGGGTGCACCTTTATATATTTTTCCTTTATATGAATTTTTTTTATTAATTAATTTTATTTTACTATTTCAATATTGTAAGAGACCTTGCTTACTCTCTGACAAACTTCCTCTAGATCTGGTACTCAATAAGGAAACAACTCCGGTGATACATTTGATGAGTAAACTCGTGTTCTTTATTGGCTCTGTCACTTGCTTACACTTTCATTCATCTCACAGCTCTGACTGCCCTCTTCCTCTACCGTCGCTGTTCTCTACCTCTGTCTGCTCTCTGTCGTTTCCCCCGTCTCCAATCTAACCGTCCCCTCTTATAGGTCCACCAGCCAACCAAGGCGTCGCTAGAGATTACTCCCCCTACCTTCTTAAGTCTTGATTTATCTGCTACGCGCCAAACACCTGGACTGAACTCTGCCGTGGGTTTTGCCCCTCATCCCTGCCCGCTGCATTCCTCGCCTTAATTTATTTGGTCAGTCTTCGACTGTGGGTTTACCCCGCTCCGCTGACCTCCATTGTGTTCCACGTCTTAATTTATATGCTACCCGCCAAACACCTGGACTGAACTCTGCCGTGGGTTTTTCCCCTCACCCTGTCCACCTGGACTGAGACTGAACTCTCTACAATACCCCCATCTTACAAAACAATGTCGTCCCGACATTACACAACATCCCCGTTAAAATTCTTATGACTGGTTTCTAAATGGCTTCAAGTGACTTGGACCTTCAGCATTCATTTACAAACAGCTCACAGTAATACACGTGACGTCATTCGCTTTGGTTCTAATGCGTCTCCTGGTGTAAACAATCCTACGGTAGCCCTACCTTCGAATACGACAATTGAATTACCCGGACACCCCTAACGCGGTCTCCTAAACAGTTGTGGTTAAGGTCAGAGTCAGTTTTGAGTCAGTCAGAGCGCCTAGTACATTCACAACAATCAAACAATTATGGGTGTACAACAACTAGATCAAGAATACTACATCATCTAGAAACTTAATTAATAGTACAGCATTAAGATATAAATTTAAAAACTATATTAAACAAAAAAAAATTCAATTACAATGAAAATTGTCAAGTATCATATCAGAATCGAATAAAAATTCAGAGCAACAGCAATTATTGTGGTCGGTATACATCCAAAACGAACTCAAACCCTTCAATGTTATGTCATCAAATTTCACTACGAAACTAAATTCTATGAAATTGCATCAAGCATCAAACTCTTTACAAAAATATCGTCATGAAATAATGACAATTCTCCAAGCTAATCTACAAGTATCTCGACGAAATATTAATCACATTATTTCCCTTACTTGTATGTCCATCTAAATACTATCATGCCATAAAATTAATTAAATAAATTCAATATTTGACAAAATTGTCAAGGTAACATGCACTTTTTCCCTGCAGAACTCTTGGAAGCCCTGAAATTGCTCCGATCTGGCGGGTCAGTGTTATGTTTCAGCCTACAGTGGCGTTCATTGTGAATAATTTTGAAAGTCATCCTTCCTTCTCCCTTAATCTCAAACAAATTATGACGTAGCTTTCGGCTGATCACTAGTGGACCGCGCCACTTATTTGTGTTCACCTTCTGGTTTCGACTCAATTTGTGTGTTGAGTCTG
>CAXITT010000305.1:348628-366747 GCA_964033795.1 Lymnaea stagnalis | reverse complement strand
CCCGTCTCCAATCTAACCGTCCCCTCTTATAGGTCCACCAGCCAACCAAGGCGTCGCTAGAGATTACTCCCCCTACCTTCTTAAGTCTTGATTTATCTGCTACGCGCCAAACACCTGGACTGAACTCTGCCGTGGGTTTTGCCCCTCATCCCTGCCCGCTGCATTCCTCGCCTTAATTTATTTGGTCAGTCTTCGACTGTGGGTTTACCCCGCTCCGCTGACCTCCATTGTGTTCCACGTCTTAATTTATATGCTACCCGCCAAACACCTGGACTGAACTCTGCCGTGGGTTTTTCCCCTCACCCTGTCCACCTGGACTGAGACTGAACTCACTACAATATTCCACCCTCTTATTCATTTCTATGTGAGAAAAACAAAAGAAAATCACGCAACAAACGAACTTGCAATATATGTTTCAAAGAATTTCAATCAGTGTCAATCAGATTATTTCCTTCAACTTCCCCTAGAAAAACTGGAAAAAGTATTTGGTGGGGGGAGGGTGGAGGGGGGAGTAGCATTGGAGTTTGTTCTGAAATTTAGAAAGAATGTGTTTTCATCGGCAACACGCCTATGTGTCAAATGTCAGTTCGATAGGTTGGCGGGAAGTGGGTCAAGTAGCCATCCGAAGATTTTGCCACCCAGCCAGAAAGAACACACGAACGAAAGTGAAGTTAATATGAATAATTCAAAGGGCAAAACTGTCCGAGGTTATAACTGATAGGAGAAATTGTAATATAAATAAAAGAATTGATTTAGTTAATGACATTGTTGACGATCCATAGTTTTAATGAGTGAAGTTAACATTTTAATTTTAGCTTTTACGGTGTACTGTCTTTTTGTTTCATTTTCATTTCTTTATAGTTATTACTGTATTTTTTTCCACTTAAATATCATTATGCAGTTTTCTCTCACTCATAACATAAGATGAATTGATTTTAAATCAAACATTTTTTTTTTAATTTACTGTACATATTTTTTTGTTATTGTTGTTTCGTTGACGCAAGCGTTTTTCTGATACATTGGTTGTTTCGTGTGATCTCCCAGCAGATTTTCCGCCCACCCTATGTTTTATAATTCGAATGATTAATTTGAACATCATAATAAAAGAATTCGATTTTTTATAGTCTTTCTGATGAACATTTTCTGTTCTTATTTTAGATGGATTTTTTATAATTTTTAAAATTAAATGATAAATAAGATTTTTGTTACACACATAAAGATGATTTTTTTTAAATATGTGTTTACATCCTTGTTGAAAATTGTCAATGACATCGCGACCACTTGGGTGACCCACTTTTTTTTTTGTGGTAACTTTGTTCTCATTACAGCACTTAATATAGGCGAAAGCTCTACGGAAATCTGGATTGACAAATTTGGAAGGAAATCCCAACTCTGCGGTACAATAAGCCTACCATCTGAGGAGAGAAGCACTGTTACATGTAACGAAAAAGTGACAACCCCACGAAGTTACGCTTGTGAAAGTAACAGCAGCCCTCGTGAGTTGCATTACTGTATCGATGAATCTTTAATAGAGTTTGACAATTTAAAGTAGATCAATTACGTCATACGATTTTTCGACTACGTGAGCCCTTTTTTTTTTTTTAAACGAGCAAAGCTACATTAAATTACCTAACATAAAAAAATCTGCATCGGTCAACATGACAAGAACTATGATTTAATTCTTGCTGCAGGATTCAGCATGGCATTAAATGCTGTGCCGCCCATTAAAATTAGAATATGATTTCTTATTATGCAAAAAATAAAAACAAATTAAATTCGGTGAAACGTCAGCATTTTCAAGTCTCCGTTTCCACGTCTGAGATCGAACTGTTCATGCACTGTCAGCATTTTAAAGTCTTTTGTTTCCAAGTCTGGGATCGAACTGTTCATGCACAGTCAGCATTTTCAAGTCTTTGTTTCCAAGTCTGGGATCGAACTGTTCATGCACAGTCAGCATTTTCTAGTCTCCGTTTCCACTTCAGTGATCGAACTGTTCATGCAGAGTAAGCATTTTCTAGTCTCCGTTTCCACTTCAGTGATCGAACTGTTCATGCAGAGTAAGCATTTTCTAGTCTCCGTTTCCACTTCAGTGATCGAACTGTTCATGCAGAGTAAGCATTTTCTAGTCTCCGTTTCCAAGTCTGGGATCGAACTGTTTCTATCATCTATTATTGTCCCTGAAATGTTGCTATTCTCTTCTTGACACTATGAAATGTGGCTTGTGCCTAATCATCTTTGTTGGTATCTTCTCATTTCTGTGATATGTGGCTACTCTCTTCTTGTCCCTGATATGTGGTTAGTCGGTTCCAAGAGTTGCAAAGACGTCCGAACAAAATTAATCAAAACGTAACAAATTTATTCATTTTCATTTCAACAAAAGACTTTTTTATTGAGGTAAAGAATATCAATTGCTATCTAGGTAAATAGTTTGTTAATTTGGAAACGATTAAAAGTGTTCGTCTAACAAAAAATTTAAAAGGTGGGAGGGTGTGGCGGGGTTGGCTGCTTTTAATCCTCGTTTAGGTCATGAATACTGAAACAACATGTGCTTAGGATTGAACAAACCACCATTGCAATTAACAAGTCTTTATTTCTACATAGAAACCGAGAGAGCTCCATTGTTTTCTGGGAACACTTCAGTTTTTAACATCAAATAATTTACTATTTTTTTCTTGTTTTGTGTTGTCTGATGACGAAGGCGTTTCGCCGAAACGTCCTTTATTTATTTATTTATCTTTTTTTAAAGACGAAACATGTTTTTCCTTTATTTATTTATTATAATGAAGTAAAGGGGTTAAGTTTAGCTGTATCTCTTTCATGTAGATCAAACTACACCTAAAGAGACGGATTGTCCAGTTGGATTTGAGCGGATACATCGAGGATGTTACAAATTTGTTCAAGGGGAGCAAGGGGAGTTGGACTGGAACAAGGCTTTCAATTACTGTAAACAATCTAATAGTGCCCTGAGCGAAATCATCAGTCCAAGTGAAAGGGTAGGTGCAACAAAAGAACACTTTCGACGTTGTTGTTTTACACAACACATCTTCTATTTTGCACTAAAACTTCCTCTCACTTTAGTTAGCATCATTTAAGAGCAGTCGTGAGATCGCATGTCATCTCAAATGGTATGGTGGCTCAGCGTTCAGATTACAGCCGAAATCAAACATAAAGTCATAGCGACAATGATAAAAATTAAAGCTTTTGCATTTTGCTTTTGAAATATGTCTCGATCATCAAAAATGGTCAACAACCTTTGTTATGTTTCCATTTCACGCTCATGTTCTTGTGTCATTTATATTTGGCTGTCGAACATTTTATGTTTTTATAGTTGGGTTTTCAATGGATTCATGTGTCAGGATGTACTTCTTTTGATTCGTGCCACTTTTTATAGCATGTTTCATCCATGCATCCAGGATGACGTACAGAAACACCTGGCGTCTCGCTATCCAAGTATCCAGAGTTGGTGGATGGGATTGAAACGTGAAGAGCACACCGAGTGGGCGTGGCTTGATGGCACGGCAGTAGATCCAAACATGATGTAAGTTGGCGTAGAGTTAACTTTGTAAAATGGAAGACTGTTTTTGACACTGTTGTAAACAATTTTAGCTCAGTATTTTTGAAGTGTGTCGTATTTTTATAGTAGATGAATTCAGTATTTTAGTAATTTTATCGATCGATATTGATCAATAAATACCAGGTTCTTGTCAGATACTGGTATTTAATTAAATATTTTTGTGAAATCAGTGGTTCTCAAAATCATTTTTGGTCACCGTTCACTTGTACAATCAAATGATCCGTAGGTTTACCCTATTTTAACTGGTTTTGGGAATATTTTTTGTTTATAATCAAATTGATCGAGTCGTATATTAATTATTGTGATTTAGCGATACTTTTTTTTCTATTATATTTTTTTTTTAATTTAAGTAGAAAAATTATTAAGAAAGATTTTAAGATAGTTCTTTCTTGTTACATTAATTTACTTCAACATTGTTTAAATATACTTACTCCATTTAATGAGCTAATTTACGTGACATTGCTTTACAATCTTTTACTTTACGTACCTTAACTGTACACTTAATTCAAAGCGTTCAAAAATTTTATTATGTTTTTCATCAAGGCAAATTTAAGCCTCATTGGAGTCACATCATACAAATGACGATATTTGAAATACTGACTAGGAGTTTCTTTCAAACACATTCCACACTTAAGCTAAATGGCGTACTAACGTTTGTATGGCACAAACTATATGTATGAGCTATAAACATTTAGCTTTGCATCAAAATAAAGTGAACCATAATTAATAATAATAATAATAAGAGGTCTTATATAGCGCGGTACCCCAGCCTAGGGCTGGGCTCACCGCGCTGTACATAAAAATTGTATCCAAAGAGACATAATCATGACATTAAAATAAAATACATTTATGAAATAAAGGACAGCAAAAAAAAAAAAAAAAAAAAAAAAATATTACCTCCTCCTCCAATACACCAAGTGCTCAGTATCTGACCATGGTTTCATCAACCAATCTGACCATGGTTTCATCAACCAATCTGACCATGGTTTCATCAACCAATCTGACCATGGTTTCATCAACCAATCTGACCATGGTTTCATCAACCAATCTGACTATGGATGCATCAACCAATCTGACCATGGTTTCATCAACTAATCTGACCATGGTTTCATCAACCAATCTGACCATGGTTTCATCAACCAATCTGACCATGGTTTCATCAACCAATCTGACTATGGATGCATCAACCAATCTGACCATGGTTTCATCAACCAATCTGACTATGGATGCATCAACCAATCTGACCATGGTTTCATCAACCAATCTGACTATGGATGCATCAACCAATCTGACCATGGTTTCATCAACCAATCTGACTATGGATGCATCAACCAATCTGACCATGGTTTCATCAACCAATCTGACCATGGATGCATCAACAAATCTGACCATGGTTTCATCAACCAATCTGACCATGGATGCATCAACCAATCTGACCATGGATTCATCAACCAATCTGACCATGGATGCATCAACCAATCTGACCATGGTTTCATCAACCAATCTGACCATGGATGCATCAACCAATCTGACCATGGATTCATCAACCAATCTGACCATGGATTCATCAACCAATCTGACCATGGATTCATCAACCAATCTGACCATGGATTCATCAACCAATCTGACCATGGATTCATCAACCAATCTGACCATGGATTCATCAACCAATCTGACCATGGATTCATCAACCAATCTGACCATGGATTCATCAACCAATCTGACCATGGATTCATCAACCAATCTGACCATGGATTCATCAACCAATCTGACCATGGATTCATCAACCAATCTGACCATGGATTCATCAACCAATCTGACCATGGATTCATCAACCAATCTGACCATGGATTCATCAACCAATCTGACCATGGATTCATCAACCAATCTGACCATGGATTTATCAACCAATCTGACCATGGATTCATCAACCAATCTGACCATGGATTCATCAACTAATCTGACCATGGATTCATCAACCAATCTGACCATGGATTCATCAACCAATCTGACCATGGATTCATCAACCAATAATCCATATCCAGCTAAAGATATAAACATCGGTCAGATCTATATCTGGAGCTTGTATCAAACTGTCAGAAAATACCGACATGTCATTAGCCCTTGACCCCCTCTTCTCTAGTTCAAACTTGATCTTGGACATTAATGATTGAACTTGGTCAGAAAATACATGTTTGAGAGCTGAAAGAAGCCTCAGCGAATTAAAACTTATTAAAGTGTATTTTTAAAAAAGATCTTCAGAATTTTTAAAAACTTTATTATTTAATTTTCGACAAAATTACTGTCGCAAGAATTGTTTCAGGAAATTAGTTTTAATAAGAGTTAACATAAATGGTGTTGTGTAAATACAGAGAGATCAAAACTAACAAAGTTCACTAAAATTGTAGTTACATGACTTTTGTTGAAAATAAACTTTATAACTTTTGATGATAAAGTTATTACTATTTTTTTTAAAAATTGGATTATATCTGTCAAGGGTAAATAAATAATATTTTAAATTATTTTTACAAAACTTTGAAAGATGTATAGTTTTTTTTTAATGGTCATAATTATTGCATTTTTACAATCTCATGTTCTCAGACCATGGAACAATCCTGCCTTGAGAACTATGAATAAGGAACTGTGTGGAACGATAGAAACGAAGGACTTGAAGTTCCTGATATCAGGAGCCAAGTGTTCCAGGACAAATCCTTTTATTTGTGAATATCACGCAAGTAAGTGTACAATACCTATAAATAACCAATGCTAGAGCTGTTTATATTTTATACAGACATTTTACCATATACACCATTCCATCGTTTCTTGGCTCCAATGTGCACACAGAAAAAAGTTTTTTTTTTAAAAACAGGTGGGCTTTTATCGGGTATAGAATGTTCCTTGGATCACTTGCTTGTGAACTCACTGATCAGAAGTTGATCAGAAAACTTTGGTGACGTGTGCATCGAGGAATTTAGAGACTATAAAAATTTATTTTTTAATCAGTTGGATTAACCAAGTCCTTCCGGTGGATGTGGATAAAAACATAACGGATAGCTCTTCTAATGGCCTTGAGTCTTCTGTGTGTAGTAGATTTATTGTATCTTGTGAAGTTAGGTTAGGGTGACCAAACGTCCCGTAAAAGTGGGATTGTCCCGTTTTTTCGTGATTGTACCCGGTGTCCCGAAAAAGCCCCCTGGAGATGCCTAAATGTCCCGTTTCTATAAACCAAAAACATTTTCAAAGTACTCAAACTTAATCATTTATATTATAACTTCAGGTAATATTTTGGCAGCCGTGTACGTGTAGCCAGTGCCAGTAGTGATGTGGGCTCGCGGGATGGCTGCACTGTGCCCCTTCCACCACTCTGCCGACGCTGCGTAAGCGACAGTGTCCCTACCATACATCTTATATGTATAAATAAATAAGTATTCACGGCCAAAAATTATTTGGTTTATAATATGCCCCAGAGTTTAGATTAATATACAAAAGTAAAGGTAAAATTATAAAGCTTTCTAGGTCTCAAAATAGTTCAAATGAGCCTGTTTCAATCAACAGATTCCGGCTGAGGCCCCCGGGCCTCTCCTTAGCTGGAGGGTATCCCCCCCCCCCCAAAACAAACCTCCTTGGGTGTGTCCCGTTTTTTTGTCCCAGTTCATGATTTGGTCACCACCCTAAGTTAGGTCAATTTTTTTTTTTAATTCAAAAACGTGACATCTGTTTGTGGCCCCCGGGCCTTTCCTTAGCTGGAGGGTATCCCCCCCCCCCAAAACAAACCTCCTTGGGTGTGTCCCGTTTTTTTGTCCCAGTTCATGATTTGGTCACCACCCTAAGTTAGGTCAATTTTTTTTTTTAATTCAAAAACGTGACATCTGTATGGAGTTCTTGATATTGTTATAACTGTCACAATATTAAATGGTGTTGTTGTTTAGGTTCAAGCTGGTATTTTCACATTTTACGCATTTTGAAAGTTTCAACCCCACCCAAAAAAAAAGGTCTTTTTATCATAACCAAGTCAAATTCCTGAATGAATGTTTTTTAAAAAAAAGGGCCCATTAAGTAGCTTACTCCTTAATCTCATATATGTCCCATCGTACCTAGCAGATTTGAATGGATAATATCGGAGACTTATCGATATGAAATAAGATGCACTTCTTTAAAAAATTCATATACGTCATAATAGTTTTACGTGCTCAATTAGAGTTTCATGCTGCTTCAAAAAAATAACATAAGAAGGATATACATAAGATACGCATATTTCAGGAAAAGCGTGTGGTTAACAGGTTATAACTTGGTCAATTCGTTCATGAAGGCAATTCGGATATTCCTTTCGAGGGATATTACAGGTTTCTGCAATTCTCGGATGTTACGGATATTTCTGTCCAGTGGCAATAGTTTGAACGGCTTGCATGAAGGACCTCATGGTGATGACGGCTTCAGATAGACAGTTTTACCTCCCCTGTCTTCCACAGTTACCGAAGGGGCGACAGAGCCACGACGTCACTTCCGACCGAAGCGCCGGCTGTTGCTGACACGGAAACTCATCTTCCAACCAGCCTAGAACCGGTCATCCCGGACCCGGCTATCCCAGACAAGCCCAACCCAGAATCCCCCACCCTGGCATCATTCGTTCCTGACTACTTCCCATCACAGAATACTCGAGACTGTACCAACGTCGACTACGGTCGGCTGGTGAAACGTTTGTCCAGCGTGGAGGATCCCTTGTACCAGCAGTACCTTCAGAGTGAGATCAACGCCAATGCGGCAAAGATAACCTAATACGACAAAGTGGCCAGAGTTTATGCAGCTGCACTGGAGCGACAGAATGGGTGGTACGCCAGTTCCCAGGCGAAACTCCAAATGAAAATAGACCAGCTGAAGCGAGGCGCCACGGGACCTTAGAATCTGGGAGAACTTTTAGCTTCAAGCCAAAAGATGATTATTTTACCGTCCAACGTGCTTCTGAACTTCACCCCTTTGCATCTTTTTTTTACTTATTTGTTTGAATTTGTTTACGTGTAATTTATATGACTTTTATTATACTGACCCTGACAATTTCAAACACAAAAAACCCAGTCATCCTGCGTGATCAAACCCTGCAGTATCCATGACGCCAATATGACATCAGAACAATCATACGATGCCACAGACGGGGGGGGGGGTGGGGAGGGAGCGCTGCTTAATCCTGTCGGAATGGACAACAAACGGAGTTTCTCTATCGTCCTGTCCATACTTTAACAGAAACAGTTGGCACAGTTCAATGTTGATCTTAAGTTCCTGTGCTGTTGTGGATGGGTCGTGGTTGCTGTGCCGTTGTTGATGGGGTGTGGTTGCTGTGCTGTTGTGGGTGGGGTGTGGTTGCTGTGCTTTTGTAAATGGGATGTGGTTGATGTGCTGTTGTGGATGGGATGATGTTGCTGTGCTTTTGTGGGTGGGGAATGGTTGCTGCGCTGTTGTGGATGGGGAGTGGTTGCTGTGCTGTTCTGGATGGGATGTGGTTGATGTGCTGTTGTGGATGGGATTTGGTTGATGTGCTGTTGTGGATGGGATTTGGTTGATGTGCTGTTGTGGATGGGATGTGGTTGCTGTGCTGTTCTGGATGGGATGTGGTTGGTGTGCTGTTGTGGATGGGATGTGGCCCAAATTATACAAAATCTTTTAGATTTACAAAGGGAGTATTCTTTAAATATTTCATCATGTAATGGTGTTGTTTCTTGGTGAGACTTTTCAAATACTTTTTGATGAGACATTATGAGCTCGAGCAACGGCAGGTGATTCTGAATGTTATTAGGATTTTCAATCGATGCAATGTTGACTAGCTTATAAAAATTTTAGTTGACGCAAAAGTTGTATAATTTATTTGCTTATAGACGAACCAATTTAGTCGGCTATCTTGTTCTTTCCTTGTACATTTTTAGGGCCCACGATCAATGTATTGATTATTCTGCCTCCTATGGCTATCGATGTAAACACCTGGGTACTCTATATCGCGCTACTAGCCTTTTACTGTTTTTTTTTAATTTTAAGATCGTCAATTTGGTATTTGCCCCTCTGAAATTTCAACACCATCTAAAATAATTGCTTAACACTGTCAGAAGACCTCTCTAAAAGTGAGACATAGATGAAATCAAGACAAGGCGGGTGCTAATGTACCTAGTCCAAGTTTCAGAGTGAAGCCTGTGGAGATACCTGCGTTAGCACATACGTGACTGCACAGGCTTCACCCCAATAAGACTAGACCAAAGCACCTTGCTATATAAATTTAGCAAACCCATTTTATCAAGTCCAACTACATTGCAGGAACTAAGCTTAATTTTAAATTTCTTGTTACTTTCCTACAAAAACAATGTATTCCCTGACATGGCCACTTTCATCCTATACGCTTCCTTCTGTTTCAGTTACGCCCCGCCCTGCGGTCAGCGCCACAACACCAGAAATGCCCATCCAAGAAAGCGGAGCCAACACAGACATAGTGTCATTCACGACTCTGAACAGAGAAGAAACGGAAGTGAGCACGACGAACCCGGCCAGTTGGATAGCAATCGTAACAACAACTGCAACACCTATTGCCGATGTTGAGGCGCCCACCGCCTCAGAGGTCAGTGAGCCCCCCACCGCAGAGGTCAGTGGGCCCCCCACCGCAGAGGTCAGTGCGCCCCCCACCGCAGACGTTAGTGCGCCACCGACCGCAGCGGTCAGTGGGCCACCCACCGCAGAGGCCAGTGGGCCCCCCACCGCAGAGGTCAGTGGGCCACCCACCGCAGAGGTCAGTGGGCCACCCACCGCAGAGGTCAGTAAGCCCCCCACCGCAGAGGTTCCCAGCATCACAAACCAAGCAAAGGTTGAGAATGAACGAGCCAACGAAACGGAAGCAGGAAAAGGTAATGTAGCTAAACGCGCATGCCATAACTAGTGTTTGAAGCTTTTTAAATTTCGACATTAAGCTCAAAAAAAAAAAAAAAAAAATTAAATAAATAAATAAAACCTCAGGGTGCTCAGCCGGATAATGTTTTTACATCAAGTCTGGGTCAAGGGTTTTATAAGCCTGAATCCCGATTTTATAATTCAGGTATTATCTATAGAGAATGAGAAATGTGTTATTCCCATGTACAGTATAGAAAAACTAGCAAACACGAACCCGTCAAAGCTGAACCCTTCAAAACACTAAAAGCATAATAATATAATCAAATCTATGTTACCAAAAGTGTTAGTGCCGCGACAACTTAATAACATTTTCCGAGATGGTCCGACCACAAAAAAAAAAGCAGAATTTTAACCCAAAAAAATTAAGCAACATGTTTTGAAAAAGGAAGGAGGGTCTAAACTATTGTGTAGATAAGAAATGTGTCAGTACTGGAACTTTGATCGTGAGGTTTGAGAGACTGGAACTTTGATCGTGAGGTTTGAGAGACTGGAACTTTGATCGTGAGGTGGAGGGACTGGAACTTTGATCGTGAGGTGGGAGGGACTGCAACTTTGATCGTGCGGTGGGAGGGACTGCAACTTTGATCGTGCGGTGGGAGGGACTGCAACTTTGATCGTGAGGTGGGAGGGACTGCAACTTTGATTGTGAGGTGGGAGGGACTGCAACTTTGATCGTGAGGTGGGAGGGACTGCAACTTTGATCGTGAGGTGGGAGGGACTGCAACTTTGATCGTGAGGTGGGAGGGACTGCAACTTAGATGAGGTGGGAGGAAATGGAACTTTGATCGTGAGGTGGGAGGGACTGCAACTTTGATCGTGAGGTGGGAGGGACTGCAACTTTGATCGTGAGGTGGGAGGGACTGCAACTTTGATTGTGGGGTGGGAGGGACTGCAACTTTGATCGTGAGGTGGGAGGGACTGCAACTTTGATCGTGAGGTGGGAGGGTGGCAGATAAAAAGCGATTTGAATAATAGAAGAGCCTTTAGAGATGACTCGGTAAGTCCATTCCCAAAATTGTTTATATAAATTTGCGCATTTGGTTATAGTTGTGTGGGAAGACAGCCAACTCTCAAGTTAAGGTTTAAAGAAATAAAAGAAACATTAGAAGTAAAAACAATCTGAAAAAAAAATGCATTACAATCAAAATGTAAAAATATAAAAATTTTAATTTAAAAAAATTGTCCAGGAAAAAAAAATCACATTTCTTAGATTTTCAAGACCCCCCTCGCATTTTGTCGAGTGAACCCCGAGGAGATCCTGTGGATTCTATCCATCCATCCTTGTAGCAGTACAGCCCATGTGGGGTCTTTGGCCTGCCTCACTGCTTCCTTCCACGTAGACTTAACTAATGCTTTTCTTTTCCATGCTTGTAGCGCAGATACGATATTTGCGTTATTGCTGCTGGTCACTGGCATCAAAGATGTTATATTGTTTGAATAAATATTTACATGGACATTATGACGACCACTTAGTTAATTATCGGCATTTTACTTCATTTATTAAATTGCCTCAAAGTACACTTTATTTTATTTGAGGATGAAACTTGGAAATGATCCACACACACACTCACATACACACAAAATAACTTTGGCAACACAGTATTACCATTCAGTCGGCATGTGAAATAAACTATTAATTGTAATAGAAAATGTCAGGGTGATAAACAAAGACATGTATCTTGCTTATATAAATAAATTACTGAAATTTACAAGTGCATCTTTATTTCAGATATTTGCTATTTCCTTTAGATTACTTTTATTTTCGCAAGAATTGCTAGTCTGTTTTCTGTTATTATTTATTTAATTCCGGAAAATTGTACAAAAACTATGCCTATAATACTTGTTTTATTTCCCTCACCCGGGTCCTTGTTTTTGCTGCATCAATAAATTTCGTTGTTTTTTTTTTTATATGTACTCGGCTTGGATCTAAAACTAAACACCGAAAACTAAATCAGTTTTACATCGTGTAAAAAATATTAACAAATGTTGATGTTAACAACGCCTCATATTTTACATCATTCTTAGCTTTCTGTATCTGAACAAAATTAAGATAAACTTCTGAGACTGATCTACTTTTGCTCTCATTTCTAAAGAGAAGTTATGTTGTAACCCAAGTTCTTTCTCTAATGTTCCTTGACCATTCGTTCAAATTCTGGTGAGACAACTTCGTCAATTTATGACGCCTTTGTGTGTGTGTCAGTGTGTCAGTGTGTGTCAGTGTGTGCGTCAGTGTGTCTGTGTCAGTGTGTGTCAGTGTGTGTGTCAGTGTGTGTGTCAGTGTGTGTATGTGTCAGTGTGTCTGTGTCAGTGTGTCTGTGTCAGTGTGTGTGAGTATGTCAGTTTATGTGCCAGTGTGTGTGCATGTGTGTGTTTTTGCGTGCGTACGTTCGTGCCTGTGTGTGTGTGCATGCGTGTGTTTGTGTGTGTCAATGTGTGTCAGTATGTGTGTGTGTGTCAGTGTGTGTGTGTATGTGTGTATGTGTCAGTGTTTATGTCAGTGTGTGGATGTGTGTGTCAGTGTGTGTGTGTCAGATTGTGTGTCAGTGTGTGTGTGTGTGTTTCAGTGTGTGTGTGTTTCAGTGTGTGTGTGTGTTTCAGTGTGTGTGTCAATGTGTGGGTGTGTCAGTGTGGGTGTATATATGTGTGTGTCAGTGTGTGTGTGTCAGTGTGTATGTGTGTGTCAGTGTGTGTGTGTGTCAATGTGTGTGTGCGTGCGTCTCTATGTGATTGTGTGTGGTAATAGAGTTTAATTGATGGTTCTTCTCCAGAATACCACAGTGTCTCCACAGCTTCTGTCTTTACCTTTTTCTTCCACTTTCTTATCAAGAGCCATTCAGAGCAGCGGTCCCCAATATTTCAGACCTCACGTACCATTCAATTCTAAATTAAAATCCCTCTCAACACTGATATAAGTTTTATAATTTATATAATTTGCATCTTTTTAATAAAAGTAAATTATAAAGGCTATTTAATAAAAGTAAATTATAAAGGCTATTTAATAAAAGTAAATTATAAAGGCTATTTAATAAAAGTAAATTATAAAGGCTATTTAATAAAAGTAAATTATAAAGGCTATTTAATCAAAGGAAATTAATTAAATGTTGACATGCTACCTGCATGTTGACATATTACCTGCATGTTAACATGATACCAGTCTATTGCCATACTACCTGCCTGTTCAAATGCAACCTGCATATTGACATACAATCTGCATGTTGACATATTACCTTCATCTTAACATTCAACCTGCCTGTTGACACACTACCTGCCTGTTTGCATACTACCTGCCTGTTAACATGCTAACTGCCTGTTGACATACAACCTACGTGTTGTCTTTTTACATGCCTATTTGCATACTACATGTCTGTTAACATACTACCTGCCTATGACATACTAGTTGCCTGTTGACATCATTCTCACGCATATGTCACAAAGGGTCGTCAGTACACAAGACTCAATACTCGTTATTCAAACAGGCACTCTTGCCATCAGAAAGGGTGGTGGTTGGAGAACAGGGGTAGGGTAGCAGAGGCTGGGAAGCAGAGGTTGAGGAGAAGAGGATTTTTTGTAGAAGTGGTTTGAGTGTAGGCGGTTGAGGAGTAGGGGTTGAAGCAGATGTTGGGGAGCAGAGTTTGCGGAGCAGTGTTGGGGGGTAGAGGTTATAGAGCAGAGCTTAAGCAGCTGGGGTTATTGAAATGGGAAATTTGAAAGCAATGAAACGCAAAGATTTGAATCCAAAACTTACCTTTTATAAGTATAGGTAATGTTAATATTAAGTCACTATTCTAGCAGAGCTGTGGTAGTGGGCTCAAATCTCCCTCACCATTTTTGTCAAAAAATGTTTTTAAATATTTGTGTATCTACTGGTAAATGATGGTTTACTTAAGATTCAAGCTTCTGGGAAAATAATTTTTGATCCGGAAAAAGTCATTTGTTTTATTTCATTGTTAAAATTATGTGGCGGCATGTCTAAGTAAGAGGTAACGACCATGTCTAAGTAAGCGGTAACTAAGTAAGCGGTAACACCATGTCTAAGTAAGCGGTAACACCATGTCTAAGTAAGCGGTAACACCATGTCTAAGTAAGCGGTAACACCATGTCTAAGTAAGCGGTAACACCATGTCTAAGTAAGCGGTAACACCATGTCTAAGTAAGCGGTAACACCATGTCTAAGTAAGCGGTAACACCATGTCTAAGTAAGCGGTAACACCATGTCTAAGTAAGCGGTAACACCATGTCTAAGTAAGCGGTAACACCATGTCTAAGTAAGCGGTAACACCATGTCTAAGTAAGCCGTTCTTGTTTGGTGGATCAGATTAATCAATTTTGATGTTACGTTACGTTATGTTACGATATTCTTACATAAGTCAAGGAACATTTCACATGCTGTAACTTTTGTATTCAGTATTTTCTTTCTTGTATTGCAACAACAAGTTTCACCAACATAAAGATCTTTATTAGATTAATTTAGTACTGGGCAATTAATTATTTTTATCAAACATTTGATCCCATCAATAACTTTGTCATTCGAATGTATCCATCTTGAAAGTGAAATTTTCAAATGAAAGTATTACTTGACAAAACAAAATAATTAATATCCAATTGTGTAACAAAGGCCTCTTGATACAGAATCAAGGGAATAGGGTAAGAAATATCATTTGACAATTATTTTGAAAAACCAATGAAATGAAGCAAGCAGATAAAGGACATTAATTTTGACAAATTAGAATGGAAATGTTTGTATTTGTGAGCTTATAACTTTACTTTTGATTTCGGAAAATTCTTATGATCTAAAAATAAGTAATTTTTAGACAATGCTTTCTTAATAGATCACAAATATTCCAACGCATGCTTCAGTACTAACAAGAACTTTGAAATTGCAGATAACGCATGCATTGACAAAAATATAGGAAAAAAATTAACCGGAAATGATGTAAGAAAAGACTGCTTCAACATCATTGTATGACAGCTAAAGTTTGACATGGGGCCTATCTCAACAGATTATTTGAAACTTTTTCATCTTTTCTGTAATACTATTCATCATAAATAATAAAGATATATGTTAACATACATGTTTTTTTCTACATTTATTTATCTAAACGTGAATGGTTATATGTGTTGAATTACATTGCCATATTCTGAATCTATTCCCTAACGCATTTTCTAAGTTCACATGGCAAAGTTCACAGGGCAAAGTTCACAGGGCAATTAACGAACGAGGAATCATCTTACAACTTTAGGGTTATATTTATTTGACAGAAAATGTGATGTCGTATTAACACGGTTCTTTCCCATTGGCGTAGGATGAATTGTTACCAGATCGACATTTAGTTTTGATTTGCTCTTGTTTTCTTTGTTCATTTCTTTGTTTTGTTTTCTATATTTTATTAACGTTATGTAGGACGTGTTACGTCACGTTTCCCCCGTGCTGCCAATATGGCAGACATCTCGTTCTTATTTGGCGTGGCCTATTTTCTTTCATCTAAGCGTTTTTACTGCAGACACCCGCTAAAAATATATCGTATATTTTAATAGAATTTTGGGGAATCTTCGATGATTGACTAGAAAGAGAAACAATGTAGAAGACATTTCTAGAAGCGTTGGTTCTACCGACGCATAGATATAAAAAGGGATTCAGAGATTCCTCAGGGGAGATTCAGATAGATATTTTTAATTTTACGAAGCAAGTGCTATTATTCTTTGTGTAATCAAATGTGTTTATTCGCATTCGTCATTGTACATTATTAATTGGCACAGTGTACTAACTGTGACAAACACACCTGCAATAAACACACCTGACATAAACACACCTGACATAAACACACCTGACATAAACACACCTGACACAAACACACCTGCAATAAACACACCTGACATAAACACACCTGACATAAACACACCTGACACAAACACACCTGCAATAAACACACCTGACATAAACACACCTGACATAAACACACCTGACATAAACACACCTGACATAAACACACCTGACATAAACACACCTGACATAAACACACCTGACACAAACACACCTGCAATAAACACACCTGACATAAACACACCTGCAATAAACACACCTGACACAAACACACCTGACATAAACACACCTGACATAAACACACCTGCAATAAACACACCTGACACAAACACACCTGCAATAAACACACCTGACATAAACACACCTGACACAAACACACCTGCAATAAATACACCTGACATAAACACACCTGACATAAACACACCTGACATAAACACACCTGACATAAACACACCTGACATAAACACACCTGACATAAACACACCTGACACAAACACACCTGCAATAAACACACCTGACATAAACACACCTGCAATAAACACACCTGACACAAACACACCTGACATAAACACACCTGACATAAACACACCTGCAATAAACACACCTGACACAAACACACCTGCAATAAACACACCTGACATAAACACACCTGACACAAACACACCTGCAATAAATACACCTGACATAAACACACCTGACATAAACACACCTGCAATAAACACACCTGACATAAACACACCTGACATAAACACACCTGACACAAACACACCTGACATAAACACACCTGACATAAACACACCTGACACAAACACACCTGCAATAAACACACCTGACATAAACACACCTGACACAAACACACCTGACATAAACACACCTGACACAAACACACCTGACATAAACACACCTGACATAAACACACCTGACATAAACACACCTGACACAAACACACCTGCAATAAACACACCTGACATAAACACACCTGACATAAACACACCTGTCATCCACACATCTGCAATAAATACACATAAAATTAGCACACCTGCCATAAACACAGCTGCCTTAAGCACACCTACTTTAAACCACACCAGTCAAAATTATTCATCAAAATTGAAAGACGGGTATTGAGAACGGAGAGACGAGGCAAACATGTTTTTTTTATAGATCAAAATGTATAGGTAATGTAACTTTGATTGTTGGATTTGGGGGGAAGCAGCAAAAGAGTCTGTACCAACGAAAGAAGAATATAAGCTTCAACTGCTGCATAAACATTTCTAGTTTGTAAACTTTAAGACCTAATAGGCACATGCAAAAAAAAATTACAAATTTTGTTTGTGTTTTTTTTTTTGGTGGTTTTTTTTTTTTGGTACTTAACACATAAAGATATTTTAAAGAGTATTCCTCGAATTTTATGGAGTGAGTTGTTGCTGGGAAATGACTTGTGTAGCATTTGTAATTTATGGAGTGAATCATTGCTGGGAAATGACTTGTGTAACATTTGTAATTTATGGAGTGAATTGTTGCTGGGAAATGACTTGTGTAACATTTGTAATTTATGGAGTGAATCATTGCTGGGAAATGACTTGTGTAACATTTGTAATTTATGGAGTGAATCATTGCTGGGAAATGACTTGTGTAACATTTGTAATTTATGGAGTGAATCATTGCTGGGAAATGACTTGTGTAACATTTGTAATTTATGGAGTGAATTGTTGCTGGGAAATGACTTGTGTAACATTTGTAATTTATGGAGTGAATCATTGCTGGGAAATGACTTGTGTAACATTTGTAATTTATGGAGTGAAT
>CAXITT010000305.1:310669-346802 GCA_964033795.1 Lymnaea stagnalis | reverse complement strand
GGAAATGACTTGTGTAGCATTTGTAATTTATGGAGTGAATTGTTGCTAGGAAATGACTTGTGTAACATTTGTAATTTATGGAGTGAATTGTTGCTAGGAAATGACTTGTGTAACATTTGTAATTTATGGAGTGAATTGTTGCTGGGAAATGACTTGTGTAACATTTGTAATTTATGGAGTGAATCATTGCTAGGAAATGACTTGTGTAACATTTGTAATTTATGGAGTGAATCATTGCTAGGAAATGACTTGTGTAGCATTTGTAATTTATGGAGTGAATTGTTGCTGGGAAATGACTTGTGTAACATTTGTAATTTATGGAGTGAATCATTGCTAGGAAATGACTTGTGTAGCATTTGTAATTTATGGAGTGAATTGTTGCTGGGAAATGACTTGTGTAACATTTGTAATTTATGGAGTGAATCATTGCTAGGAAATGACTTGTGTAGCATTTGTAATTTATGGAGTGAATTGTTGCTAGGAAATGACTTGTGTAACATTTGTAATTTATGGAGTGAATCATTGCTAGGAAATGACTTGTGTAGCATTTGTAATTTATGGAGTGAATTGTTGCTAGGAAATGACTTGTGTAGCATTTGTAATTTATGGAGTGAATTGTTGCTAGGAAATGACTTGTGTAGCATTTGTAATTTATGGAGTGAATCATTGCTAGGAAATGACTTGTGTAGCATTTGTAATTTATGGAGTGAATCATTGCTGGGAAATGACTTGTGTAGCATTTGTAATTTATGGAGTGAATTGTTGCTAGGAAATGACTTGTGTAGCATTTGTAATTTATGGAGTGAATCATTGCTAGGAAATGACTTGTGTAGCATTTGTAATTTATGGAGTGAATCATTGCTAGGAAATGACTTGTGTAGCATTTGTAATTTATGGAGTGAATTGTTGCTAGGAAATGACTTGTGTAGCATTTGTAATTTATGGAGTGAATTGTTGCTAGGAAATGACTTGTGTAGCATTTGTAATTTATGGAGTGAATTGTTGCTAGGAAATGACTTGTGTAGCATTTGTAATTTATGGAGTGAATTGTTGCTAGGAAATGACTTGTGTAGCATTTGTAATTTATGGAGTGAATTGTTGCTAGGAAATGACTTGTGTAGCATTTGTAATTTATGGAGTGAATTGTTGCTAGGAAATGACTTGTGTAGCATTTGTAATTTATGGAGTGAATTGTTGCTAGGAAATGACTTGTGTAGCATTTGTAATTTATGGAGTGAATTGTTGCTAGGAAATGACTTGTGTAGCATTTGTAATTTATGGAGTGAATTGTTGCTAGGAAATGACTTGTGTAGCATTTGTAATTTATGGAGTGAATTGTTGCTAGGAAATGACTTGTGTAGCATTTGTAATTTATGGAGTGAATTGTTGCTAGGAAATGACTTGTGTAGCATTTGTAATTTATGGAGTGAATTGTTGCTAGGAAATGACTTGTGTAGCATTTGTAATTTATGGAGTGAATTGTTGCTAGGAAATGACTTGTGTAGCATTTGTAATTTATGGAGTGAATTGTTGCTAGGAAATGACTTGTGTAGCATTTGTAATTTATGGAGTGAATTGTTGCTAGGAAATGACTTGTGTAGCATTTGTAATTTATGGAGTGAATTGTTGCTAGGAAATGACTTGTGTAGCATTTGTAATTTATGGAGTGAATTGTTGCTAGGAAATGACTTGTGTAGCATTTGTAATTTATGGAGTGAATTGTTGCTAGGAAATGACTTGTGTAGCATTTGTAATTTATGGAGTGAATTGTTGCTAGGAAATGACTTGTGTAGCATTTGTAATTTATGGAGTGAATTGTTGCTAGGAAATGACTTGTGTAGCATTTGTAATTTATGGAGTGAATTGTTGCTAGGAAATGACTTGTGTAGCATTTGTAATTTATGGAGTGAATTGTTGCTAGGAAATGACTTGTGTAGCATTTGTAATTTATGGAGTGAATTGTTGCTAGGAAATGACTTGTGTAGCATTTGTAATTTATGGAGTGAATTGTTGCTAGGAAATGACTTGTGTAGCATTTGTAATTTATGGAGGGAATTGTTGCTAGGAAATGACTTGTGTAACATTTGTAATTTATGGAGTGAGTTGTTGCTAGGAAATGACTTGTGTAGCATTTGTAATTTATGGAGTGAATTGTTGCTGGGAAATGACTTGTGTAGCATTTGTAATTTATGGAGTGAATTGTTGCTAGGAAATGACTTGTGTAGCATTTGTAATTTATGGAGTGAATTGTTGCTGGGAAATGACTTGTGTAGCATTTGTAATTTATGGAGGGAATTGTTGCTGGGAAATGACTTGTGTAGCATTTGTAATTTATGGAGGGAATTGTTGCTGGGAAATGACTTGTGTAGCATTTGTAATTTATTGAGGGAATTGTTGCTGGGAAATGACTTGTGTAGCATTTGTAATTTATGGAGGGAATTGTTGCTGGGAAATGACTTGTGTAGCATTTGTAATTTATGGAGTGAATTGTTGCTGGGAAATGACTTGTGTAGCATTTGTAATTTATGGAGTGAATTGTTGCTAGGAAATGACTTGTGTAGCATTTGTAATTTATGGAGTGAATTGTTGCTAGGAAATGACTTGTGTAGCATTTGTAATTTATGGAGTGAATTGTTGCTAGGAAATGACTTGTGTAGCATTTGTAATTTATGGAGTGAATTGTTGCTAGGAAATGACTTGTGTAGCATTTGTAATTTATGGAGTGAATTGTTGCTAGGAAATGACTTGTGTAGCATTTGTAATTTATGGAGTGAATTGTTGCTAGGAAATGACTTGTGTAGCATTTGTAATTTATGGAGTGAATTGTTGCTAGGAAATGACTTGTGTAGCATTTGTAATTTATGGAGTGAATTGTTGCTAGGAAATGACTTGTGTAGCATTTGTAATTTATGGAGTGAATTGTTGCTAGGAAATGACTTGTGTAGCATTTGTAATTTATGGAGTGAATTGTTGCTAGGAAATGACTTGTGTAGCATTTGTAATTTATGGAGTGAATTGTTGCTAGGAAATGACTTGTGTAGCATTTGTAATTTATGGAGTGAATTGTTGCTAGGAAATGACTTGTGTAGCATTTGTAATTTATGGAGTGAATTGTTGCTAGGAAATGACTTGTGTAGCATTTGTAATTTATGGAGTGAATTGTTGCTAGGAAATGACTTGTGTAGCATTTGTAATTTATGGAGTGAATTGTTGCTAGGAAATGACTTGTGTAGCATTTGTAATTTATGGAGTGAATTGTTGCTAGGAAATGACTTGTGTAGCATTTGTAATTTATGGAGTGAATTGTTGCTAGGAAATGACTTGTGTAGCATTTGTAATTTATGGAGTGAATTGTTGCTAGGAAATGACTTGTGTAGCATTTGTAATTTATGGAGTGAATTGTTGCTAGGAAATGACTTGTGTAGCATTTGTAATTTATGGAGTGAATTGTTGCTAGGAAATGACTTGTGTAGCATTTGTAATTTATGGAGTGAATTGTTGCTAGGAAATGACTTGTGTAGCATTTGTAATTTATGGAGTGAATTGTTGCTAGGAAATGACTTGTGTAGCATTTGTAATTTATGGAGTGAATTGTTGCTGGGAAATGACTTGTGTAGCATTTGTAATTTATGGAGTGAATCATTGCTAGGAAATGACTTGTGTAACATTTGTAATTTATGGAGTGAATCATTGCTAGGAAATGACTTGTGTAGCATTTGTAATTTATGGAGTGAATCATTGCTAGGAAATGACTTGTGTAACATTTGTAATTTATGGAGTGAATCATTGCTAGGAAATGACTTGTGTAACATTTGTAATTTATGGAGTGAATTGTTGCTAGGAAATGACTTGTGTAGCATTTGTAATTTATGGAGTGAATTGTTGCTAGGAAATGACTTGTGTAGCATTTGTAATTTATGGAGGGAATTGTTGCTAGGAAATGACTTGTGTAGCATTTGTAATTTATGGAGGGAATTGTTGCTGGGAAATGACGTGTGTAGCATTTGTAATTTATGGAGTGAATTGTTGCTAGGAAATGACTTGTGTAACATTTGTAATTTATGGAGTGAATTGTTGCTAGGAAATGACTTGTGTAGCATTTGTAATTTATGGAGTGAATTGTTGCTAGGAAATGACTTGTGTAGCATTTGTAATTTATGGAGGGAATTGTTGCTGGGAAATGACTTGTGTAGCATTTGTAATTTATGGAGTGAATTGTTGCTAGGAAATGACTTGTGTAACATTTGTAATTTATGGAGTGAATTGTTGCTAGGAAATGACTTGTGTAGCATTTGTAATTTATGGAGTGAATTGTTGCTAGGAAATGACTTGTGTAACATTTGTAATTTATGGAGTGAATTGTTGCTAGGAAATGACTTGTGTAGCATTTGTAATTTATGGAGTGAATTGTTGCTAGGAAATGACTTGTGTAGCATTTGTAATTTATGGAGGGAATTGTTGCTGGGAAATGACTTGTGTAGCATTTGTAATTTATGGAGTGAATTGTTGCTAGGAAATGACTTGTGTAGCATTTGTAATTTATGGAGTGAATTGTTGCTAGGAAATGACTTGTGTAGCATTTGTAATTTATGGAGTGAATTGTTGCTAGGAAATGACTTGTGTAGCATTTGTAATTTATGGAGTGAATTGTTGCTAGGAAATGACTTGTGTAGCATTTGTAATTTATGGAGTGAATTGTTGCTAGGAAATGACTTGTGTAGCATTTGTAATTTATGGAGTGAATTGTTGCTAGGAAATGACTTGTGTAGCATTTGTAATTTATGGAGTGAATTGTTGCTAGGAAATGACTTGTGTAGCATTTGTAATTTATGGAGTGAATTGTTGCTAGGAAATGACTTGTGTAGCATTTGTAATTTATGGAGTGAATTGTTGCTAGGAAATGACTTGTGTAGCATTTGTAATTTATGGAGTGAATTGTTGCTAGGAAATGACTTGTGTAGCATTTGTAATTTATGGAGTGAATTGTTGCTAGGAAATGACTTGTGTAGCATTTGTAATTTATGGAGTGAATTGTTGCTAGGAAATGACTTGTGTAGCATTTGTAATTTATGGAGTGAATTGTTGCTAGGAAATGACTTGTGTAGCATTTGTAATTTATGGAGTGAATTGTTGCTAGGAAATGACTTGTGTAGCATTTGTAATTTATGGAGTGAATTGTTGCTAGGAAATGACTTGTGTAGCATTTGTAATTTATGGAGTGAATTGTTGCTAGGAAATGACTTGTGTAGCATTTGTAATTTATGGAGTGAATTGTTGCTAGGAAATGACTTGTGTAGCATTTGTAATTTATGGAGTGAATTGTTGCTAGGAAATGACTTGTGTAGCATTTGTAATTTATGGAGTGAATTGTTGCTAGGAAATGACTTGTGTAGCATTTGTAATTTATGGAGTGAATTGTTGCTAGGAAATGACTTGTGTAGCATTTGTAATTTATGGAGTGAATTGTTGCTAGGAAATGACTTGTGTAGCATTTGTAATTTATGGAGTGAATTGTTGCTAGGAAATGACTTGTGTAGCATTTGTAATTTATGGAGTGAATTGTTGCTAGGAAATGACTTGTGTAGCATTTGTAATTTATGGAGTGAATTGTTGCTAGGAAATGACTTGTGTAGCATTTGTAATTTATGGAGTGAATTGTTGCTAGGAAATGACTTGTGTAGCATTTGTAATTTATGGAGTGAATTGTTGCTAGGAAATGACTTGTGTAGCATTTGTAATTTATGGAGTGAATTGTTGCTAGGAAATGACTTGTGTAGCATTTGTAATTTATGGAGTGAATTGTTGCTAGGAAATGACTTGTGTAGCATTTGTAATTTATGGAGTGAATTGTTGCTAGGAAATGACTTGTGTAGCATTTGTAATTTATGGAGTGAATTGTTGCTAGGAAATGACTTGTGTAGCATTTGTAATTTATGGAGTGAATTGTTGCTAGGAAATGACTTGTGTAGCATTTGTAATTTATGGAGTGAATTGTTGCTAGGAAATGACTTGTGTAGCATTTGTAATTTATGGAGTGAATTGTTGCTAGGAAATGACTTGTGTAGCATTTGTAATTTATGGAGTGAATTGTTGCTAGGAAATGACTTGTGTAGCATTTGTAATTTATGGAGTGAATTGTTGCTAGGAAATGACTTGTGTAGCATTTGTAATTTATGGAGTGAATTGTTGCTAGGAAATGACTTGTGTAGCATTTGTAATTTATGGAGTGAATTGTTGCTAGGAAATGACTTGTGTAGCATTTGTAATTTATGGAGTGAATTGTTGCTAGGAAATGACTTGTGTAGCATTTGTAATTTATGGAGTGAATTGTTGCTAGGAAATGACTTGTGTAGCATTTGTAATTTATGGAGTGAATTGTTGCTAGGAAATGACTTGTGTAGCATTTGTAATTTATGGAGTGAATTGTTGCTAGGAAATGACTTGTGTAGCATTTGTAATTTATGGAGTGAATCATTGCTAGGAAATGACTTGTGTAGCATTTGTAATTTATGGAGTGAATCATTGCTAGGAAATGACTTGTGTAGCATTTGTAATTTATGGAGTGAATTGTTGCTGGGAAATGACTTGTGTAGCATTTGTAATTTATGGAGTGAATTGTTGCTGGGAAATGACTTGTGTAGCATTTGTAATTTATGGAGTGAATTGTTGCTAGGAAATGACTTATGTAGCATTTGTAATTTAGTGAGGGTTTTTTTTAAACCTCGCCACTTTTCTAATTGTAGATCTCAAGTATGATTATTGTGTGTTTAATTTCGTTAGTGGTACCCCCATTATTAAGGTCTTGATTTAACAGCGGCGACCATACATTTTAATACCTAAGGAAAGCCTTATTCTCTTAACTAAGTCTACCTCACGGGCTCTCTGATTCATATCACCATAGTAGCACCTCGTCCAAAGGACTGCCCCCGAGATGTCAGGGTTAGGTCAATGGGACAGGACTCCGTCACCTTCATGTGGCGGCACCAGGCTCAGTACGACGACACCGAGTTCCGCATCCTTGTGTTTGATAACGCCTCCAATAGAATCTCTGCGCCCAATTCACCTCAAGTGTCGGACGGAGCTTACACGTATATAAGCGTCACGTCTTTAGACCACACCACGGACTACAGGTTTAAAATCGGGTCCACTTTGTCGAATGTCACGGAATACGTTTGTGATGATGAGCTACCAAAGAGTTAGTATCTCATCAGTCGACGCTTGATGTGCAGATACCGCACGATTTAACAGCTCGATTGAACACAAAGACACCACTTCCAATGCATGGATCTAACTTTTCTTCTCATTGATTTCAATTAAAACCATTTTATCTTGACCCTAGTGGCACTGTACTGAGTAATCACGAAACATTTCATCATGAAATCTTGCACACAGCATCATTGTGGGATTAAAAATACTTTTTTTTTTCTTTTAGTACAATTATTTCCAGAGTTTTCTAATTTGTACTTGATCCAAAAATCCAGATGAGATAAGAGATTTTTATTGATCCAAATAAATGTGAAATTTGTTGGGTTTTTTCATTTCCCCGCACATATTTTTTCCCATCCTTAAAAAGCTTGTTTGAGTTTTCCGTTGTTCTTTCAAATGAGTCTGTAGCAAGACATTCAGCGGGACAGAGTGCGGTAAGAATAACTGTTGAGTTCTTGAGTGAGAACAGAGTCTTGGATTGTTGTTTGAACGAAGTGCTCGTTTTTCCTCTCCAAGAATCGGTTCTAGCTCGTATTTTATTAGTTTCGAATTTACTTGTTAGTTTAGTTTCCATGGAAGAAAAAACAAAAATCTTTCTTAAATGAATATTATCCGTGAAATAAATTGTCTAGCGTTCACAACACTAACGTCTATATTTAAAGGTCAAGGACGTTTTTACTTCATTTTCAATTTCTTTGACGTTGATTAAAAGTTGTTTGTCCTTTTTTAAAAAAATCCTTTATATCAACATCCCCAACCCCAAAAATAAGTTTTTCTATTTTTTTCCAAAGGGAAAAAGAAGGAAATATGACATTGATTTCAAGGGAAAAAAATTCCCTATAACTGCGCTGAATGAGATTCTTTTTTTAAAGAAATAACGCAAGTGCGTTTGGTGCGTAACATTTTCCTTTGTTGTGCTGAAATTGTTAGTGAAATAAATCTGCTGTGTAAAAGTGGTTAATAAAAGAGTTCATTAGATTATTACTATAGTTCAAGGGTGTGAAAAAATGTTCTGCTGGCAGCCTTGGGAGAGGGGGTGGCGATCTAATTGGGATCCTTATTAAGTGATTTGCTTGTAGACACGTTCTGTCAAATTTTCAGCCCCCTCCTCCCCACCCCCCCCCCAACCCAAAAATAACGCTCGAAATTACATTTTATAAAGGATTTATTTTAAAAAATATATTTTAAGGGTTGTTTAATGAATAACCTGATGTCACACACAGTAGATTCTAAAACACTTGAACAGCATGTCGGTAGATCCCTCGATGCTGTCCCCAAACTAAAAGAATTGCTATATAATGAAATTTAGTTTAATTACCCTTTTATATTACGATTAATTTTTCCTCCTTTCCTTTTCCCACTTGTAACATTGTTTAAAAGTCTCGTTGACTCTTGCGTGCCTTTAGGATGTTAGGTTTTCTCCCTCACCACTCAGTTGTATCACACAACGTGACCAGAGCTACATCTCCGCGAGGAGGATGACCGTATAAAGTATCAGTAAAAGAATAGAGTAGAATTGTCTCCTCGTGTTTCATGCTTGTCTATTGTTTTAATTGCACTGGATATGTTTCTAAACAAGACGAATGCACTTTCATTTTATCACTTTTTTTCAGTCAACTAATTCACCTACAAGTGATTTACTAAATTCCATAAAAACAATTCAAGAAATTGCCTGCAAGGCCAACTATATGATTATGCCACATAAGTCTTTAACTGTCCCGAAAGCATTCATAAAAATGAAGTTGGTTTGTTTTGTTGATTTGGTTTTTCTTTTCTTTTTTTTTTTTGGTCTTTTACTTTTTTTCTTGTTCTGAAATGTTTACTTGTTTTTTTTTTAAGACATCAACAAATTTACAAAGACATTGCATCGTGGAGCTAATCTAACTGGAGTACTTTGTTTAAGAACTATGGTTTTGGAAAAGTTCTATAATTAAATGTTCTAGCTTTAAATCTTCTTTGAGTAGTTTTGTTTTTAAACATTCCGCACTGGCTCTACGGACATTTTCCCGAAATTTGTTGTTTGTTTAACTGGGAATATCACAGGGACAATTTCTGGACATCCATACTATGGGAGGAGATTTAAATAAAGGGAATATTGGTTTTTAGTTAAATACAATTGAATTAGTTTATCATTAGATATTATTCATTTATCGGTTAGTTTTTTAAGTAGTTTATATTTAAAACAAAACATTATCTTGTTTTTATTTGATGCATCCAGTAGTCTTCTGTCCAGAAGACAGGCAGCAAGAAGTTACATTTGTTCAAACTAGAGGAGGAGTGACTCGTGAAGTTCCTTGCCCGCCCAATTATGAAGGTAATATTAATTATTAATTTGTGAAGGTAACATTAATAATGGACTTACGTAGATAATACTAATTACTTCCGAAGGCAATATTGACCTACGTAGGTAATATTAGCTATTGACTTATGAAAGTGATATTAATTCGACAGCTAAATTGTAAAATGGATAAAATCGTTTAAGCGGTGTATCCACTTACTTACAACTGTTAAAATATTCACTGACATCACAAAGATTTATCAGAAACCCATGGATATTTAAATAAGATTTAATTCCCTCTATTTATTTGCCTGCCACTCCAATATTGGCCCTCTGTGAACAAAGCTAACACAATGAGGCAATACCGACAAATAATTATAATGACATTCTCATCACTGCATGTATTCACCTTTTCATGGAACATTATCACATTTTTTTTTCCTTTCACTCGTCTCAGGAAATATCACCAGAACGTGTAACCACAAGACCGGGTCTTGGACACCCTTCAGTCAGTACAACTGTACGAGAAAGCGTTTGATAATTGCTTCAAATTTGGTAAACACTGTTAGAACACATGGGCTTAATAAAGTTTACTTCACCGGTGTCAGACCACTACACTCAGTGGCGTAGCTAGGGTTAGTGTCACCCAGGGCGGTTCATAATCCCTCGCACCCCCTAGCCACGGCACTGACTACACCAGATTTCAAATGGACAATATTAAATAAGCTGTTAAAAGGAGGTTTAGGTAACTGTAGAAACCAACATTTCTATTCAAATTTTTTGAACTCCTCCATGCTCAATACAGGCGAAGATTCAAGTGTTAAACTCTTCATTTAACATAGTCTTAAATGCAGAAAATGTAAAAAAGTGGATTTTTTCTTTGTTCAGGAAACAGACCTTTATTTATCACTGCGTTGCGTTATAAAGTATTTGGCTCGGCAAGCTACGGCCCGCGGGCCGGATCCGACCCTCGTTGTTGTTTTATTCGGCTTGTGGAATCAATAGTGATTATGAAGTCACCGAAAATGTAACGTCTAGGCATAGTATGCATGCAACATAGATGGGAAGACATGTTCATTAAGGTAGATGAATCGATTGCCCAGTACTTTTAAGATTGGACCAACTTGAGGGAAGGGTCCACATGACAACAAAACGCGATAAAAATATTTGTGGTCGTGGAAAAAGTACGTTGGTCAAACGTTTATGGCTTTTTAAAGTCGTGGATGCTGAATAATTCATCAGCAGACCAAAATAATCTGTGACGTGGAGTCAGTGGCTTCAACTATAAACTGTTTTGTCTCCATCTCCTCAAACATTGTCAGTTCAGCGATTTTGTTGACACAAAAAGTGGAAGTGGAATACGCGACTTGCCATACCGCACTTCTGTCAGCTTTGTTCGTTGTCTGAATGTTTTGTAATGATGTTTTAAAGCTGAGTTTGAGATTTTTACATTTTAAATGTTACTTAAAACAGCTAAATGTTTCAGGAAATTAGACTTTTCTGCAAATTTGATCAAAACGTCAAAGAATGGCAATGCGAAACGAAGCTCGTCTCTTACATGTACACCAATATGAAGGCAGCTTGTCTCTGACATGTACACCAATGTGAAGGCAGCTTGTCTCTGACATGTACACCAATGTGAAGGCAGCTTGTCTCTGACATGTACACCAATGTGAAGGCAGCTTATCTCTGACATGTACACCAATGTGAATGCAGCTTGTCTCTGACATGTACACCAATGTGAAGGCAGCTTGTCTGCGACACGTGTACACCGATGTGAAGGCACCTTGTCTCTGACATGCACACCAATGTGAAGGCAGCTTTTCTCTGACATGTACACCAATGTGAAGGCAGCTTGTCTCCGACTTGTACACCAATGTGAAGGCAGCTTATCTCCGACATGTGCACCAATGTGAAGGCAGCTTATCTCTGACATGTACGCCAATGTGAAGGCAGCTTGTCTCTGACATGTACACCAATGTGAAGGCAGCTTTTCTCTGACATGTACGCCAATGTGAAGGCAGCTTTTCTCCTACATGTACACCAATGTGAAGGCATTTCAGACAGAAAAAAACAACTAATGTTTGCACTAGACCAGTTGATTCACCCAATGTCCATTCCGTGATAACAGGAAAGTTTACCCGACATGACGACCAGTGAAACAAAAGGAACAATCTGACGAAGCCCGTTTCATTTTGTTGCTGATGGGCTGCCGGCTGTTTCTGTTGCTGATAAGCTGCCATTTCATTTTTTTTTTTGTGTCATTAGCTGCCGGCTGGTTGTGTTACTGGCGAGTTTCATCTGATTGTGTTGTTAATAAGCTGCAAGATGTCTCTGTTGCTTAGGAGCTTCCGGCTGGTTGTGTTACTGAGGAGCTGCCGGCTGGGTGTGTTACTGAGGAGCTTCCGGCTGATTGTGTTACTGAGGAGCTGCCGGCTGGTTGTGTTACTGAGGAGCTTCCGGCTGGTTGTGTTACCGAGGAGCTGCCGGCTGGTTGTGTTACTGAGGAGCTTCCGGCTGGTTTTGTTCCTGAGGAGCTGCCGGCTGGTTGTGTTACTGAGGAGCTGTCGGCTGGTTGTGTTACTGAGGAGCTGCCGGCTGGTTGTGTTACTGAGGAGCTGCCGGCTGGTTGTGTTACTGAGGAGCTGGCGGCTGGTTGTGTTACTGAGGAGCTGCCGGCTGGTTGTGTTACTGAGGAGCTGCTGGCTGAATTTAAAATGGATCCTATCAATTTTTGTATCGAAGATTTTCCGAAATTCAGATTTTCCAACTAGTGAGATTGATGGACACTTGTAACTGGGTCTTGGGTCCTTAACATGAACGTTTCTATCTAGGGCACCAGCTACTTGGGTGAGGGAGATTTTCAAAAAAGAATAACTTAAAATTTAGTGACAAAGCTACCTTAAATGAAACATTTGAAAGCTAGTAACAGAGCTACCTTAAATGAAACATGTGAATGCAAGTAACAGAGCTACATTAAATGAAACGTGTGAACGCTAGTAAAACAGCTACCTTGAATGAACCATGTGAAAGCTATTAACAGAGCTACCTTAAATGATACATGTAAAAGATAGTAACAGATCTATCTCAGTTATTCAGCAGTTGCTATGTATTATGATAATATCATGCTTCTCACTTATTTGAAAAGAAAAACAGAGATTTGGTTTTCAGACTGTTAAATTTGTAATCTCAGTTGAGTAAGAAAGGCAAAAAATGTCTTTCTTCATATCACATTTCAAGATTGAAATAATATCTTGTCTTACAACTTATTAATGTGAGAGATATTCTGATCCATGATACAAGACTTGATTTTTACACGCTCCATCCAGCGCCCAAACCCAGACAATCCAAAAATTATTGGGAACCACTGCTCTAGTTTATCAACAAGTTAATGAATTTCCGTGATTATAAAACTTAATGGAAAATGTCTGACAAAGATCACTTTCACATCACAAATCTTCTTTAAAGATATTGAGTGCATTTGAAAGATACTGTTAAACAATTACCTTCAAAAAAATAGTAGATCAATGTTTGCAGAACTATGCTATAGGTAATTTTAGCAATACAACAACATCACTCCTACCTTAACTTAATCTGCCTAGATTCAGACATTCTGTCTTTCATGATTAGATCAATTATGAAATTTCCTCATGTGATTCATTTCAGGCCAATGATTTACGTAAGGAGAGTAGCGAGGTATTAAAGGCCAGATTAAAGTATCTCTTATCAGAGATGGCAAGTGCCTTAGAAGGTAACATAACCATTGTGTCGGGTGAGCTCAAACAGATTGTCAACATACTAGAACAAATTGGACAGGCGTCTGAGAGATCGGGTGTGTCCAATGACACATTGCAGGTAAGATTGTTACATTGAGAGTGTTTTGTAATAAAGTCAAAGTTTTCTTCTTATTCTAAGATATTTAAATGGTATAGCCAAAATCATTTTTTTTTAAAAAAGCTAACGAACTAAATGGATTTCACGTGATTTATGTTTTTCATTACACCCTAACATTTATATTCCTTCGGAGTACACTTTTTTAAAAATGATTTACTTCTGTACAATTAGTAAGGTAGCACTCCCCCAACATTGTTTGCACACCTTAATTAACGTTAATTTATTTATCTGCTACAATAGTTGCAATCCAATACCGTTGCCCTTAGAATTTTTTCAACTGCTAAAATTTGCGTACTCTACCAGCGTACCTTATTTCATTCTCAGAGCCTGGCTTCAATCACTGACAAGCTTATAGAAATCGACACGAGCACTTGGGACGAGCTGTCGTCTGCCAACAAAACAGAGAACGCTGGCTCGGTATTGCTGAAAGCCATGGAAGATATCACCAGCAGTTTCTTACAATCTGCTAACGTCACAGACACTCTCATCGTTCAGAAAAATATTGGTAGGTTTGGGGAGAGTCCTGATCTTTTTTCATAGCATTATTAAAAATAACGCACATAATAAATAGCAATAATCTTTTCCGACCACCTATCGAGAGCGTACGCATTTTTGAATCAGGATATTGAAACAGAAACACTTTACCAATCTGAATAATTCAGAGAGTAATCGTGCATAGATAAGGGCTGATAGTATCGGGAGACTCTTTATATTAACTTCGATTTTGTTCGTGGTTGGCTGGCTGGGTGGCAGGTAAAATTTTCCAACGGTTAATTGACCCACTTTCCGTCAACCCATCGAGCTGAAACTAGGCACATAGACTCATGACCTATAACAACACATTCCATCAAATTTTCAGCCCCCCCCCCCACCAACCCAAACCCCATAAAAACAGTTTTCCTGTTGTTATAGGAGAACAAGAATAAAAATTCCCGATAACGGCGCTCCATACCATTCTCAAAACAAAATTAATTAAATTACGAAATATTTTCATTTGTTTTCCTGAAATTGTCGGTGAGACAAATCTGCGGTACTAAAGCGGATGGAACATAAGATAATTGAATGAGTTGAGGACGTGAACAAACTGCGCGGTAGCGACCCTTAGAGTGGAAGGGGGGATCACTAATTGGGATTTTTATAAAGTGCGTTACTTGTCTGCATGCTTTGTCAAGTTTTCAGCAAAACGACACCCCCCCCCCACCCCCTCAAAAAAAAATCGCTCGATATTACATTTTATAAAGGATACCGGTATATACATGTTGACTCTAAAATTAGATCTACCCTTAGAGTGGAAGGGGGGATCACTAATTGGGATTTTTATAAAGTGCGTTACTTGTCTGCATGCTTTGTCAAGTTTTCAGCAAAACGACACCCCCCCCCCCACCCCCTCAAAAAAAAATCGCTCGATATTACATTTTATAAAGGATACCGGTATATACATGTTGACTCTAAAATTAGATCTGGGAAAATTTGATATAGCTTTTTTTGACAGCATGTCCGCTTCAAGATAGAATACTTCATAACCTAGTCTCTGTTCGCCAACAACAAACTTTCCACCCTAGTCTCTATTCGTCAATGAACTCCTTTTCTCCCTTTCTTTCAGTCATTATTGTCGCCAGAACGGGACAAGGCAAGGACAACATCACACTCCCCAAATTGGACCACGCCACTTACACCACCAATCAGACTTTAAACAAAGTCTTTCTTTCCAGTGAAGCCCTCAGTGGTAAGTTAAGATTTCAATTGATGCCACTCTGATCATGCTGGAACTTCGGTTGCCGGATTATATCAAGGAGGAAGGTGGAGCATTGGATGACATGCTGAGTAAGGTGGAGCATTAAATGACATGCAGAGTAAGATGGAACATTGGATGACATGCTGAGTAAGGTGGAGCATTGGATGACATGCTGAGTAAGGTGGAGGAGTGGATGACATGCTATGAGTAAAGTGGAGCATTGGATGACATTCAGAGTAAGGTGGAGCAGTGGATGACAAACTGAGTAAGATGCAGCATTGGATGACATGCTGAGTAAGGTGCAGCATTGGCTGACATACTGAGTAAGGTGAAGCAGTGGATGACATGCTATGAGTAAGGTGGGGCATTGGATGACATGCTCAGTAAGGTGTAGCAGTAAATGACATGCTATGAGTAAGGTGGAGCATTGGATGATATGCTATGAGTAAGATGGAGCAATGGATGACATACTATGAGTAAAGCGGAGCAGGGGATGACATGATGAGTAAGGTGGAGCGGTGGAAGACATGTTATAATTAAGATGGAGTAGTGGATGACATGCTATAAGTAAGGTGAAGCAGTGGATGAAATGCTCTGAGTAAGGTGGAGCAATGGATGACATGTTATGAGAAATGTGGAGCAATGGATGACGTGTTATGAGAAATGTGGCGCAGTGAATGATATGCTATGAATATCATTTACCTTCAATTGTAGCCAAGGGAAAACATTTAAAGCTGTATAATCAATTTTTCTTAACTTATTATTTAAGGTTATTGAGGAACTTGATGTTCTCAAACTCGTCCACTGGGTGCTATATATTTGACATCATTCTAATGTTAATAGCTACAGGCACGTCAACGAGATCAATATTTTTGTACGTTCAATTCATCGTTTAAAAAACAAGAGTGAGTACCACTTTCGTTTTATCACAGGGTCCGTGTCGTACTCAGTTATTATCTACACGAACGTCTCTGACAAGTTTAAAGTTTACAGGTATTTTTTAAAACTTTTTTTACTTGTATTTAGAGTCGGTTTGACTGGTAGGTCCAACCTTCCAAATTATTAAGTATGCATGAAAGTTGAGTTGTAACAGGGTGCTTGCAAACTTCCAAATTATTAAATATCCATGACAGTTGGGTTGTAACAGGTTGGGTACAACCTTTCAAATTATTAAACATGCATTACAGTTAGGTTGTAACAGGGTGGGTACAACCATTCAAATTATTAAACATGCATTACAGTTAGGTTGTAACAGGGTGGGTACAACCTTCCAAATTATTAAGTATGCATGACAGTTGGGTTGTATTAGGGCTGGTACAACCTTCCAAATTATTAAGTATGCATGACAGTTGGGTTGTATTAGGGCTGGTACAACCTTCCAAATTATTAAGTATGCATGACAGTTGGGTTGTATTAGGGCTGGTACAACCTTCCAAATTATTAAGTATGCATGACAGTTGGGTTGGTTACGACGCGTCAATGTACTTGCTTCAAATCATAGAGACAGATTGCTGGGTGTTGATCATCGTGTGGATTCCAGATGGATTCAATGGTAATTGAATTTTTAGTGGTTTTTTGGGGATGTGGAATTCACCTTGATAAATAAATAATGGAATGTCCAATAAAACTAATTAACTGCACGAAATTAAAATTTTAAAATTTTATTTTACACAAAAAAGCATATTTAAGAAAGTAAAGAGTTATTTCCTGGGCATCCTTCTTGAAATATTCTTTAAGCAGGTAGCTGTTTTCTTCAGCTGTTTTCTTAAGCTGTTTTCTTAAGCTGTTTTCTTAAGCTATTTGCGATATTTGCTTAAGCTATTTTCAAGCTATTTTCTTAAGCTGCTTTCTTACGCTAGTTTATTACCAGTCAGTTATTTTCTTAGACGAGTAAACTATTTCTAAAAAACATGTGTGTCAAATATTTTCTTTAAATGCAGTTTCAACAAAGATTTTGTCTTAAATATACGAGGTTTTTATTTAATAGTCAATGGTAGGTTGACATTATTTCACCAAGTTTTACAAGCTGTATAAAATAATCTTTTGACCATAGAACGTAAGCTCGGTACATTTTATTTTAAAATCGATAAATTAATGTCCATTCATTTCAAATAAATGTCTCATTATTTTGTTTTCTAACCATTCTTTGAACAGCTCCAGTGATGAATCAAGTCAGCAGCAACGGATTCGATCCGATGTCATCTCCTTCTCACTCAGCTCGAAATCTACAAGTCTGTCATCGCCACTCATCCTTACATTTAAGACAGGAGTAAGTATTGGACCAGGCAATATTTATGTCGCGTTCCTCATCTGCATGCACGTTATTAATACTGCCACCGCCGATGGGATTATGACATCATTAGTTACATGTTGCGGAGACTGAGGATTGAGACTCGGGACTTTCCCGACCGGAGTTGGGGCGAAAACAACATGAGAAACAAGAGTCAAATTCAGGAGTCAGGTTCAGAAGTCACATTCAGGAGTCAGATTCAGAAATCAGATCCAGGAGTCGGTACAGAGTAAATAATATGCATTCTTTCTACTGCTTAAACTGGAGTGCTTAAAAGTTTTCAGGAATGTATCTGTGCGTTCATTTACTAATGTGTACACTTTTCTTTGTGTGCGTATATTTTATATATGCATTTACCTACGTGTACATTCATCTATGTGTACATTTATCCATGTATACATTTATATATGTCTAGATTCATTTATATGGGGTAGATGTTGGGTTATCTCACATATTCAGCTCAAATCAATAGAACCAGTCACGAAGAAGTTGGTAGCAAACGTTCAACAATTTTAGCATGACTTGAAGATGATTAATGAATAGTGGGACAAGATTTGTTAGGCTTCAACATGAAATACGAGACAATCAAGCGGCCTCTTTGGGAGGATGATTTCTTCACCAAATAATAGAAGACATTTTAAACAAAACACAAATTTTACTTAAAAGGCAAACTCTTTTTTTTTTCGAAGATCTTAATAAATTCAGGACTTACACAGCACTTGGAGAAGCTGTTCCTAGGCAGCCGTTTCGTCCCCGCTACTTCAGGAATTAGTCGCGAGGTAGAAAACACACAGTTGAAATCCCTACTACAGGGCTTCTGACGCTTCCCCCGGGATGGGATAGGGAGATTTTAGGACATATATATACCATCCTTACCCACCCGGGAAAGTCGACTGCTGACGCTGGGAGAGCAGTGTCACCGGCCGACCGGATGTCCTTGGACTGAGACGGTCTCCTTGGGTACCTTATGCAGTGAATACGGGCGGGGGATTTTCTGGTGAAGTGGGCTTAGTTGGGGTGCATGGGGGGTTGCTTGGGGGCTGCTTTGTGGGAAGCTTTGGGGAGGGCATAAAGAGTTCGGTACTCGGTACTAAACCGTCGCTGACCCCATTTCCTAATGTACATTTTCAATTGAGTCTGGAAGCTCTCTGTAACTTTTAACCGTGTACATGTTCTAGTGTACGTGTAATGTCTCATTTTATATGTTCGAGGGTACTTGAAATTATCCTTATAAATGTTCTAGTGTACGTGACATGTCATCTTATATATGTTCTACTGCATGTGAAATGTCTCAGTATATATGTTCTTATGCATTTGAAAAGTCTCAGTATATATATTTTTAATGTATGTGAAATGTGTTCTTGTATATTGTTCTAATGTATGTGAAATGTCTCCTTATATATTGTTCTAATGTATGTGAAATGTCTCCTTGTATATTGTTCTAATGTATGTGAAATGTCTCCTTATATATTGTTCTAATGTATGTGAAATGTCTCCTAGTATATTGTTCTAATGTATGTGAAATGTCTCCTTATATATTGTTCTAATGTATGTGAAATGTCTCCTTATATATTGTTCTAATGTATGTGAAATGTCTCCTTGTATATTGTTCTAATGTATGTGAAATGTCTCCTTATATATTGTTCTAATGTATGTGAAATGTCTCCTTATATATTGTTCTAATGTATGTGAAATGTCTCCTTATATATTGTTCTAATGTATGTGAAATGTCTCCTTATATATTGTTCTAATGTATGTGAAATGTCTCCTTGTATATTGTTCTAATGGTTGTGAAATGTCTCCATGTGAGCGTGAAATGGCCGGCAATATAATTTTTAAAATATTTTATTCCATATTTCTTTTGTGTAGGAATCGCGACATGGCGCTGTGTGTTCATATTTGGATACCAAAAACAAGTAAGATTTAGTGTCATTTAACACTTGACACCTGGTCTTGTTGTTTTTACGTAACTCTTTAAGTAAATTGCTGTGTCTTTTTTCTTTTTTTTTTCTTTTTTTTTTTAAATATTTATTTTTGACGTTTTTCAAAACGTTTACTGAAGAAATTCAAAAAGCCATTGTTAGTTTCATCTGCTGAAAATATCATGAAATAAGGCTTTTGAATTATTAAGTAGTCTTTATTTGTGAAAAAAATTTAATCTATTTTAAAAGCTTCGAAATCTAAAGTTTCAATCCAGTCGATGTAAAATCCATTGTTTCTCTAACAAGGATATCGGGAGTTTGGCTGTCTGACGGCTGCAAGACCATTGTGAAGGAGACAACCATTGATTGCCAGTGTTCACACTTGACCAACTTCGCTGTTTTGATGAGCAGGACTGAACCTGAGGTCCGTTTTTTGTTTTAGAAACATTCAAATCAGGGAAAGTGGGGGGGGGGTTTGTGGAAAAGTGTAAATTAATGTTTAGCCTCAACGCTGGATGTGGTCTACCCCAACACACATGAAACCAAACCACACAGTAAAAGATCTGTTTCTATTGTCAAATAAATATATTTTAACCATGACCAGTTTGAGATCCCTTTTATTCTATAAAATTTGAAGCTAAAAAGTTGTATTTTCATGCCATACCATTTAAAGTTGGTTTTTGTACTACACAATATAAAATTTTAAAATGTGTTTATTTCTTGCAGCTCATCCACCACACAATATTGAGCTACGTGTCTGTCATAGGAATCTCCATCTCTCTCTTTTGTTTGTGTTTGACTGTTACAGTATACAGTGTCATGTGGCGGTAAGTAGTTGACTGTTACAGTATACAGTGTATTGTGGCGGTAAGAAGTTGACTGTTACAGTATACAGTGTCATGTGGCGGTAAGTAGTTGACTGTTACAGTATACAGTGTCATGTGGCGGTAAGTAGTTGACTGTTACAGTATACAGTGTCATGTGGCGGTAAGTAGTTGACTGTTACAGTATACAGTGTCATGTGGCGGTAAGCAGTTGACTGTTACAGTATACAGTGTCATGTGGCGGTAAGTAGTTGACTGTTACAGTATACAGTGTCATGTGGCGGTAAGCAGTTGACTGTTACAGTATACAGTGTCATGTGGGGTAAGTAGTTGACTGTTACAGTATACAGTGTCATGTGGCGGTAAGTAGTTGACTGTTACAGTGTACAGTGTCATGTGGTGGTAAGTAGTTTAAAAATAAATTATGCAGTCTTATGTGGCTTACAGTAGTTTAACATATAAAATATACAGCATTATGTGGCGGTAAGTAGTTGACAAATACAGTATGATAAAGTTTTATGTGGTGTTATGTAGATTAACGAATGCAGAAATCAAAGTGGTTCCCCAAAACTTCCGATTCTATGCGTCATTGCTAAACTTAGGATATGCCGAATTAATTTATTCATATAATTAACCGACTTCTTAGAAAAAACAAATGATTTTTTTGTATATGCTTCAGGGTCATTCGCAAATTACGTGACGTGACGTTGACGGGGTGGGGGGGGGGGGGGGTTGAGAATTTGTGACACTTTGTTACCGGGGGGGGGGGGTCCAAAATTTTAATTTATTCATATAATTAACCGACTTCTTAGAAAAAACAAATGATTTTTTTGTATATGCTTCAGGGTCATTCGCAAATTACGTGACGTGACGTTGACGGGGTGGGGGGGGGGGAGGGTCGAGAATTTGTGACACTTTGTTACCGAGGGAGGGGGGTCCAAAATTTGTGACGTCACATTTTTAAAAAATCTAAAATTTTCGTATTATTGAAAAATATTTATTCAATTTATTTTAAAACATTAATTTGACGTCGAAATTGCCTCAGGTATTATAGGTAACTTTAACCTCAGTCGCGCACATCTTGTGCGCAAAAACAGTTGTGGCCATTTTACATTCGTCGCGGGGATGACCTCGTTGTTTCGCATCACAGATTTCTAATAATACTGCATCATAATCCATTATCATAATGGGAAAATTTTAAAGAGTAAAGTAAAATCTTAGTTTTGTTGTGAAAATTGTATGTATGTTTCGATTTCTTTTAGGTGTGACTTGACGCAGAAAAAAAAAAGGGGGGGGGAGGGGATAAAGAATTTGTAACACTTTGTGACATGTGGGGAGGCAATGTCTAAAAAGGTTATTTGTTTTTTGTGACGTAGTTTGCGTCGACCCTTTATTTTGACAGTTATTACTAAATGTGTAACTGGATTGCACCAAGTTGACTGAACATCACATTGAATTATGTGATCTTTCCTATCCACCGCTCTCTTCTGTGAGTTAGCCGTTGCTTCCCAGAGCAATGTGGACCGTGGCGCACACTTTGCGAACCGCTGTTATTACAGGCTCATGTGGAAGAAAATCCTTTTCAGCTGTTCCGTAACCAATGCCCAATTCTGTTAATGAAAATGAACTTTTATCTAAAGATTATCCATTAAATTTAAGCCCGTACTAGAGCTTTGAATGATGAAACAACACTTGAGTCTTCTAAAACCATCACCTGTTGTTCTCCCTGATCAAGGTATGTGAAAAGTGACCGGTCAGTGCTTCACATCAACCTCTGCGTGTGCCTCATGCTGGGTTACACGGTGTTTCTTGGTGGCATCAGCAGGACAGAACACAGGGTGAGTACAGAGCGTGCGAGAGTGAACATATATTAATTTTTTTTATATGTCTGGTAGTCATGTCAGACTCGACACATTCAGTAAATGTCGGATTGTCATGTTAGACTTAACACGGTCTTCTGATATGTGGCGGTCATGTTAGACTTAACACAGTCTTCTGATATCTGGCGGTCATGTTAGACTTAACACGGTCTTCTGATATGTGGCGGTCATGTTACACTTAACACAGTCTTCTGATATCTGGCGGTCATGTTAGACTTAACACAGTCCTTAAATGTCTCGTGGTCATGTCAGAGTTAACAATAAAATAAAGGGCTCAATACAATAGTTGTCAATAAAAGAGTGGGGTCAAGAGTGGGGTCAAGAGTGGGGTCAAGAGTGGGGTCAAGAGTGGTATCTAAAGATAAACGGGCTGTTATTTTTTAAATAATTTTTTTTTTTTTTTTTTTGTGTGACTATTTGACAAACATGTAACATTTTAAATGTGTTTTCTAAATAATCGAATTTAAAAAGACTTCTATTCGCTATTGATGAATAACAACAATTGATAAATTTCTACTTGACTTAGTATTTAAAACAAAATAACAACTTAAAAACATAATGTTAACCTATGTTTGAAAGGATTAAAAAGACGTGAAATAAATGTCATGTTAAACATTCAATAAAGTTAAAGAAGGGTTTATAGCCTTCTCATAAATATGTATAACCACAGATATCTTGAAATCCAATTTTAAATGCTGAATGCACGAACTAAAGTATGTTTCTAATTTGAGAAAGGTGTATCTTTTATGCGACAGCTGCAAATGGCAGAAATTGAGAAGTGTTCATCTATATTTGAATTAAGAAAAATATTTTTGTTCATTTCGCAACTAAGCGCGTGTACCATTGCTCCAGGTTGCCTGTGCCGTGGCGGCTGCCCTTCTACACTACCTGTTTCTGGCTGTCTTCTTCGTCATGCTGTCCCAAGGGCTGCTCATTCTCAAGTCTGTGACGTCGGTCTCATCCGTATCTATACTTCGCTACTTATACATTCTGATGTATGGTAAGTAGGCTGTGACGTATAAATGGGTGCGTAAGTAGGCTGTGACGTATAAGTGGGTGTGTAAGTAGGCTGTGACGTTTAAGTTGGTGTGTAACTAGGCTGTGACCTATGACTTGGTGCGTAAGTAGGTTGTAACGTATAACTGGGTGCGCGCATTAATACATTTAAGCTGATCATTAATGATCATATGTGTTTACAATTAATGTTTTGTAGTACTTTTATTAAGAGATGACCTAGCTTGCATTTGTTTCCTTTCTAAGGGGCGCCTCTAGTGATTGTGACTACATCCCTTGGCATTACCCAGGGAGAAGGATTTGGCACCGACAAGGCGTAGGTTCTTACTTAATGTATTTGCCACAATAAATCAAACAGCATCTAAAAGACTGTTTTCCGTATAAATCCTGCATATGCATTTCCCACCCCCTCCCATCTTTTACACCGCAGAATTATTACACCAACTATTACACCAAAATATTACGTACCAAACGCTTTTGCGATATTTAAAAACAAAAATAATCAAATCTAGAGGGGTGATCAGGAATTTTATTTCATGAAGTCAGTGGCGTCATATTTCCTTCGTCTTCCCCTTGAAAACAAAAAAAAGGGATTGTTTGGGGTTGGGGTTGGTGGGGGGGGGGGGGAGCTGAAAAATTGGAAAGATGTTTTTTCTGATCTTCAACGAGTCTATGTGCCAAGTTTCAGTTCGATGTGATGAAGGTAAGTGGATCGATTAGCCGTCCGAAGATTTTGACCTAAACAAACGAACAAAAGCGAAGTTAATGTAAGAATGTTAAAATAGCGCTATTTAAAAGCAATTCTTCTTTTCACAATCAGACACAAAAAAAGTCGGCTTGTAAAAATTGTTAAACTTCCCAAACTACCACATGCCCCTTCCCACACTTACTGTTACGTACTGTTATCAGTATGGAGAAATAAAGCTCTTATTTAAGTATATGTCTAGGTCAGTACACAACAAAAGGCGATACCATAGGATAAATACAATAACAAAGAATACGATGGTCAAACCAGGACCAATTACAATTAGTACGTTTTATTAAGTTATGATAAATTACAAATCAATAGGCAATATAATTAAAGCTATTGACTTACAGAATAATGATTGGCTTTTACTAGCACAATGTTGATGAAAATAAAATGTTCAAGAAAAGTACAATGATGTAAAGGAATCCCCAGATGCACAGTAAATAAAGCTCTTTAGCAAAAATAAGACACGTTCAAAATCTCTCGTTCAATCTATCGGCTTTATGCATTGCCTGTTTCTGTAGATGATTCGAGAACAGAATACACATGGTAAGCCTGTCACAAACCTTCTACAAAATTGTACAAAATTCTAGTAAAACATACCATAGATTAAAGTTAGTTGAAACCGAGGTCAAAGGGAGACTACTTTTAGTAAGCAACTAATCTACTAGTAGCGCAAGTGCTGCCGAACTGGGGTCAGCTTAAGTGCATTCACCGGAAAAGATGAATGAAAGTAAACGGGGTCAGATAACACTTACATTTATAACCTATATGTGAATGTAACACTCGATTAATTTTTATTGTGTTGAACTTATGTTGCGTCATTTCGTTGGTCTTTTCAGCTGCTGGCTGTCACCCCAAACTGGTGTCCTGTGGGCTTTTGTAGGACCGGCCTTATCGATCGTAGTGGTAAACTTATGATTCAATTGTAACAGTTTAATTACAACGACGCGCAGAGTGCACATACTGATTTTAAAACAAAGCCTGTCCATTTTTTAAGCGTTGGCATAAAAAAAGTAAATCACTAGGACAGCCTTTACATATGCAAAACTGTAAGTCTGTGCTGTCTACCTTTTTTTAAATAATTTGATTTTTATATATATGTTTAAATAATTTTTGTATAAAATAAAATTTTAGAGAAAAAAAAAGTTAGATTCGAGTTTTGGAGTACGACGTGATATCTCTTACTTAAGAAGAAAAAAAACACTAGTCAAAGCCTTTTCTTGTTTCCCTACACCCCCAATTTCCACAATGATGCCACTTCCAATGCCACAATCACTTTTGATGGGTTTGTCATAGCCACTTAGGACACCAGAGAATTGTTATAGAGATCAGGTCATGATGTCTGCTGTTGGTAACCATAACCACGACTCGTGTTTTCACTCCCAGGTGAACTTCTTCATTCTCTTCGCTGTGATAAGAATCATGCAGAAGTCGCGCATCATGACGGACAAAGATGTCAAAAAGAAAACTAAGTAAACTGCTTTGTAATGTATTTATTTACCTCCCCTTGAAACGAACTTAAATACGGTCTCTGTTTATTTCTTGTGTCGCGATATAAACGTGTCTATTTATGCGTTTCATTGTACACCAATCATTTATAATCCTAGCATTCACTAAACCAAAGCTTTTTAAAACTGCTTACGCGGAGTAAAATATTAAAGGACATGCGTTTTTTAAAGCACATAAAAAAAATAGTAGATTTCAAGGGAAGGCGACTGCAGTGTCAACTATATTAAATATTATAATGAACGTATCTCGTACTCGTAAAGCGTCCTCTAAGCCCATCAGACTCTATGGACAGCTGCTGGTAACTAAACCTATCAGCCTTATGGACAGCTCCTGGTAACTAAACCTACCAGACTCTATGAAAATCACCTGACACAAATCAGTTAGGGAAATGCTGTCCTGCAATCTTTCCATCATAAGTATCTATTACTTGAGTTTATTTTGATAATGATCATAACCCCATTTCCCCCCCCCCCCAAACCAAAACTGATTTTTCTAAAAAATATATATTCCTTCATATGTGCACTCAGACTTAACGTATCATGGTCTTCAATATTCTACAGGTCAGTTGTAAGGTCTATCTTTATTTTGTCTCCCATCCTTGGTGTTACTTGGGTTCTTGGTGTGTTGTCCGTCTCAGTGGACTTGGCTATATTCCAGTATTCTTTTGCCATTTGTAACTCAGTACAGGTAAATGAATGTAATATATAGTTCCCTAATGTTAATTTATTGCTGGTAATTTGTACTACGTTGACTTGTAAATTTTTACAATATTACAAGAACTAATGTATTTATACAAATAAGAATTTTTTTATCATAATTAGTTTACTTCTTCTATATTTTAAGGGCCCACGATCAATGACTTGATCATTCTGGTCCCTATGTATGTAGAAGGGATTCGCGATGTGTATGTGTATGGCGTTGAATAGGATATTTCACTGGTTGAAAGGGCAACTCAGTGGGTATCAGGAACTTGGGGTTGGAAGGCCTGAGGAAATAGACGCAAATTTATCAGATTTTTTTTTTAATTTGCGATAGAACAGAATTATATTTTTATCACGCGAATACTTCTATGATTTTGCGGATAGAGTTGAATTACCGCTAGAATTACTGTGTGATCAGTGTCGAGTATCGGTCATTCACTAATAATTGTTGGGCACCGAATGTTGTTTTTTATTGTGCGCGGTGTCTTAGTTTAGTTACTGAACGCTTGTGGCGCCCCTAGGCTTAGAACGTTTGTGGCGCCCCTAGGCTTAGAACGTTTGTGGCGCCCCTAGGCTTAGAACGTTTGTGGCGCCCCTAGGCTTAGAACGTTTGTGGCGCCCCTAGGCTTAGAACGTTTGTGGCGCCCCTAGGCTTAGAACGTTTGTGGCGCCCCTAGGCTTAGAACGTTTGTGGCGACCCTAGGCTTAGAGCGTTTGTGGCGCCCCTAGGCTTAGAACGTTTGTGGCGCCCCTAGGCTTAGAACGTTTGTGGTGCCCCTAGGCTTAGAACGTTTGTGGCGCCCCTAGGCTTAGAACGCTTGTGGCGCCCATAGGCTTAGAACGTTTGTGGCGCCCCTAGGCTCAGAACGTTTGTGGTGCCCCTAGGCTTAGAACGCTTGTGGCGCCTCTAGGCTTAGAACGTTTGTGGCGCCCCTAGGCTTAGAACGTTTGTGGCGCCCCTAGGCTTAGAACGCTTGTGACGTGTTGTAGCTGTGACGTAGTGTCTGTTTTTGGAAAAAAAAGTCAAGAAAAAAAGTTTTTCATTTTCATGGACAAAAGAGTATACTTCGGTTGGTCAACATCATTTCCGCTTTCATATCATTGGTTGTTGTCGTGGTTTGGCTGAATAAACATGGATCAGATGACGTCACCGTGAATTGAGAGAAAATACATTTCTCGGAGTAAAATCATAAATTTTATTTGAAAAACGGTATTAATAGGGAGTCTGTTTTAATTAACTCCAGCTAAGTTACTGGAGTCGACTTTGGAAACAACCACCATGATTTTGGAACAAGCCCAAAGTGGTAAAAGTGGGCGGAAACCACGGGCAAGCTACTCTGTTTTACAAAAGTTAGAACGTAGCTCTTAGTCTGTCTTTGATGTACGTGCTAATCCCTTGGCGGCATGTGTGAGAACGTTGTGGAAGAAAGGTGTACTAATCTCTTTGTTCTTAAAGCAAGCTTCGTAATAGTTGTGTTTGATTAAATGTGCAGCAAGACAGAGATGATCTTTCTGTAGCAAAGTTGACATTACTAATGGAAAAGGACTTTTGTTTTCAATTCCGTGAGATTGCACGTATGAACGTGTAAATGAATTTGATGAACGTAAGCAATAATTCGCGGATCGCGACGGGCCGATGCGGTCGGACAGACGCTCAAAGTATTACGTCATGAGATAACCGCTAAAAATAATGTATTCATAATTTTACGTAATTGATCAATATAATGTTGTGTAAGGTTTATTAATTAGGCTTACTGTCAATTATTTATTAGGTTATTTATTGCCCATTATTCATTAAGCTTATTGGCTATAATTTATTAGGTTATAGCCCATTATTTATTCGGTTATGGCCCTCTGGGTATCACTGCATTATTCACCCTTAAAATGTCCTTTTTCAGGGTCTATTTATGTTCATATTCCAATGCGTGCTACAGTATCAGGTAAAAGACTTTTATTTAGCTTGAAAATGGTTTAATTATTAAATTTTTTGAAAGTTTGTTACTTAAATATTTAAATTGATGATTTTTTTCAGGGAATAAAATAATTTACCATTCTAGTTACTGCAGTACCAAATACTTAACATTCAACAATTATCCTCAAAAAATGTTTAAATCTAAATGAATTAATTAATTTTCTTTTTTGCTTTTGAACACTCAAAGGTATAATAGTGTAAAATCCACTCAAGGTATGATAAGGTAAAATCCACTCAAAAATATCATAGGGTAAAATCCACTTGAAGTATAATAGGATAAAATCCACTCAAAAGTATGACAGCGAAAATTCACTCAAAAGTAAGATAGTGTAAAATCCACTCAAAGGTATAATAGTGTAAAATACACTCAAAGGTATAATAGTGTAAAATCCACTCAAAGGTATAATAGTGTAAAATCCACTCAAAGGTATAATAGTGTAAAATCCACTCAAAGGTATAATAGTGTAAAATCCACTCAAAGGTATGATGTTGTAAAATCCACTCAAAGGTATGATGTTGTAAAATCCACTCAAAGGAATGATGTTTTAAAATCCACTCAAATGAATGATGTTTTAAAATCCACTCAAATGTAAAATAGTGTAAAATCCACTCAAAGGTATGATAATGAAAAAATCGTTCCAGATCAAAGACGGGTTCAGGGCTCTCCTCAGGAAATACCGCGCTACGTCATTCGACTCAAATCAGAGAATGGTCAACACTGGACAGAGTCAGGTAGATATGCACACAGTACAACATTAAATGTTGAATTTTTGTCCTTTATTGTTACAAAAATCGTTTGAGAGCCACTGAAAATAGATGTTTAATATATCCAATGTTGTAACTTGATTCAATTTATAAAAAAGTTACTCAGAAATCTGTCACAGTAACATTGACACCATTAGGGATAGTTTTTAAACTTGATTAAATGGATGGGCGATTTAAGTCAAGAGAGGGATGCAGAAGGAAACAAAAAGGTATTTTTCGGTCTTGATATTTTAACACAGCAGATCTGAGAAATTGTGAGAGAAATAGTGAGAGAAATAGTGAGAGAAATAGTGAGAGAAATAGTGAGAGAAATAGTGAGAGAAATAGTGAGAGAAGTAGTGAGAGAAAAAGTGAGACCAATAGTGAAAGAAATAGTGAGAGAAATAGTGAGAGAAATAGTGAGAGGAATAGTGAGAAGAATAGTGAGAGGAATAGTGAGAGAAATAATGAGAGGAATAGTGAGAGAAATAGTGAGAGAAATAGTGAAAGAAATAATGAGAGAAATAGTGAGAGAAATAGTGAGAGGAATAGTGAGAGAAACAGTGAAAGAAATCGTGAGAGAAATAGTGAAAGAAATAGTGAGAGAAATAGTGAGAGAAATAGTGAGAGGAATAGTGAGAGGAATAGTGAGAGAAATAATGAGAGGAATAGTGAGAGAAATAGTGAGAGAAATAGTGAGAGAAATAATGAGAGAAATAGTGAAGGGAATGGTGAGAGAAATAGTAAGAGAAATATTAGGAGAAATGGTGAGAGAAATAGTGAGAGAAATAGTGAAAGGAATCGTGAGAGAAATAGTGAAAGAAATAGAGGAATAGTGAGAAGAATAGTGAGAGAAATAGTGAGAGAAATAGTGAGAGAAACAGTGACAGGAATAGTGAGAGAAATAGTGAGAGAAATAGTGAGAGAAATAGTGAGAGAAATAGTGAGAGAAATATTGAGAGGAATAGTGAGAAGAATAGTGAGAGAACTAGTGAGAGAAACAGTGACAGGAACAGTGAGAGGAATAGTGAGAGAAATAGTGAGAGAAATAGTGAGAGAAATAGTTAGAGAAATAGTGAGAGGAATAGTAGGAAAAATAGTGAGAGAAATAGGGAGAGAAATAGTGAGAGGAATAGTGAGAAGAATAGTGAGAGAAATAGTGTGAGGGACAGTGAGAGAAATAGTTAGAGAAATAGTGAGAGAAATAGTGAGAGGAATATTGAGAGAAATAGTGAGAGAAATAGTGAGAGGAATAGTGAGAGAAATAGTGAGAGAAATAGTGAGAGAAATGGTGAGAGAAATGGTGAGAGAATAGTGAGAGGAATAGTGAGAGAGATAGTGAGAGGAAGAGTGAGAGGAATAGTGAGAGAAATAGTGAGAGTAATAGTAAGACGAACAGTGAGAGAAACACTGAGAGGAACAGTCAGAGAAATAGTTAGAGAAAAAGTGAGAGAAATAGTGAGAGGAATAGTGAGAGATATAGTCAGAGAAATAGAAAAAATAGTGAGAGAAATAGCGAGAGAAATAGTGAGGGGAATAGTGAGAGAAATAGTGAGAGAAATAGTGAGAGGAATTGTGAGAAGAATAGTGAGAGAAATAGTGAGAGAAACAGTGACAGGAATAGTGAGAGAAATAGTGAGAGACATAGTGAGAGAAATAGTGAGAGAAATAGTGAGAGAAATAGTGAGATAAATAGTGAGAGAAATAGTGAGAGAAATAGTGAGAGAAATAGTGAGAGAAATAGTGAGAGAAATAGTGAGAGGAATAGTGAGAGAAACAGTGAAAGAAATCGTGAGAGAATTTTTTAAATAACGATTATTGGGTTTATGACATATTTGCACTGAGTTGGTCCATGACAGAATACATCGAAAATGGCAACAAATACTATAACAGTTTTTTAGAAGAATACAAACACGCTTTATTCAGAACTTTGTGTGATCTGTGAACTGGTGAGAACCTGGAGTGCAATTAACCCTTTGACATACTGTACACATTTGAGTTGAAGTAGGCCAAAGCCTGTAGCGCCACAAGGGATGGATTGATGGTCTGAGTGGAAGGAACTGGTGGCGCAAGCCAAAGCTATACATGGGCTATAGACCCACATGAATGGATGAATGGTCTGAATGGAAGGAACTGGTGAGGCAGACCAAAGCTCTTCTTTGGCTGTAGCCTTACAGGAATGGATGGATGGTCTGAGTGAAGGAACCACAACCTTACAACCGTGACACCCCTGACAACCCTAGTACTCCTGATACCCTTGACACCATTGACACCTCTGGCAACCCTGAAAACCCCCTGACAACCCTAATACTCCTGATACCCTTGACACCATTGACACCTCTGGCATCTCTGACACCCCCAACAACCCTAGTACTCCTGATACCCTTGAAACCATGACACCTCTGGCATCCCTGACACCCCCTGACAACCCTAATACTCCTGATACCATTGACACCTCTGGCATCCCTGACTACCCCTGACAACCCTAGTACTCATTATACCCTTGACAACCCTAGTACTCCTGACACCCTTGACACCTCCGGCAACCCTGAAAACCCTTGACACCTCTGTCAACCCTGACACCCCCTGACAACCCCGAAAAATTCACAGATGTAACTCTATCTCATTTTCAGGAAAAGGGATATTCTGAGTCTGGTCAGAAGACGACTTCAATTACAAATACAAGTAGGTCAACTCAACTTTGTTTTTGTTTTTAGGGGGGGGGGGGGTTCATTTCTTTTTTTTATAAAACTCTTTATTTTTAGTCTTTTCAATATATTTAACTAGGGATGCATATTCAGTCGTTTAAATGTATAGCTAAATAGGCATGTTTCAAACTTCAGATATATCTTCTGTCGTTTAGATGTATAGTTAAATAGGTATGTTTCAAGCTTCAGATATATCTTCTGTCGTTTACATGTATAGTTAAATAGGTATGTTTCAAGCTTCAGATATATCTTCTGTCGTTTACATGTATAGTTAAATAGGTATGTTTCAAGCTTCAGATACATCTTCTGTCGTTTAGATGTATAGTTAAATAGGTATGTTTCAAGCTTCAGATATATCTTCTGTCGTTTACATGTATAGCTAAATAGGTATGTTTCAAGCTTCAGATATATCTTCTGTCGTTTATATCTATAGTGAAATAGGTATGTTTCATGCCTGTGGTCTCTAGTTGCCAAAGTTTATTTCATTCTATCAACTCTATTTTTATAGTTTAAATGTGTACTTCAGTTTAATAGGTCCCTGTAAGGCTGCGCTGTGAATTCACTGTAAAATCAAAACATATTTCATCATTCATTTACAGGTGGAAGCTACAAGTCTAAGGAATGAACACTAAACACAGCGTCAAGGATGAAACTAGTATTATCTCATCATCAATTTCAAAAATATATTCCCCCACAAAAAGACACGTTTCACACAGGAAGGACATTTAATGAAGTGAGACAGATTATTTCTCCAACGATTAAATTGTTGAAATACTTTAAAAAGTTGAATATCTATTAATGAATGAGAAAATAATTGCATGCTCTGTTTGACGGAAATAGAGAAAGTTTTTGTTTTTAGATGTTGTAAGAGAGTGTCAACTGCATTCATGTATTATTTTAAAATATTTATGTAATATTTGTAAATAATATTCAAATGAAAACATTCTAGGATGATTAAACCTTTGGCGTGTGTTTATTGATTGTCACATTTCTTTACATTTTATTTTTTTTATTCGGTTACTTGGATACATGAAACTGATAACACATTCTTTTCTCTAAAATTCATAAGTAACGAAGTAAGCAACATTTTATTTTGTGCACAAATTGATGCACCATGTAAATATTCAATTTATTAAAAAAAATTTAACTTAAATTAGGGGGTAGCATTTAGAAATGTGTTTAGACACTTGACACTTGACACTTGCTTTAATATCCTTAGTATGGGCGTTCGGAGCATCAATTTTTTGTAATGCTTTGAATTGGTTTTAACTAGCAACTTTTTTTAAAAATGATTTCTCATCCATATTTAATTCAATTTTATATCATTTTCATTTTCTAAATTACGTTCTGTACTTCCTTGGTTTAACCAAGTTTTTAAAAATGTTATTAAATTGATTCTTGTCAGCTTTTCAATCTGTTTAGTTGATTTATTTCGTTGACTTAATGCTAAATAAAGTGTTCATGTATTGTGACATAATTTTTTTTACTTACATTTTACTTTTATTTGAATAAGAAAAGTGTTTTCCAAAGTGCTGGACAGGTAGCTGTGACCGTTGTATGCAGGGCTGGAGGTTGAAGGATATCATCAAGTGATAGCGGCGATCTAAAGAGAGCAGTATAAAGAGAGTAGTATAAAGAGAGCAGTATAAAGAGGGCAGTATACAGAGAGCAGCATAAAGAGAATTAGTATAAAGAGAGCTGTATGAAGAGGGCAGTATAAAGAGAGTGGTCTAACGAGTGCAGTATAAAGAGAGCAGTCTAAAGAGAGGAGTATAAAGAGAGCAGTATAAAGAGAGCAGTATAAAGAGAGCAGTATAAAGAGAGCAGTGTATCGAGAACGGACTAAAGAGAACTGATTAAAGAGGGCGGTCTAAAGAGGGCGGTCTAAAGAGAGCTGTCTAAATAGAGCTGTCTAAAGAGAGTGGACTAAAGAGAGCTGTCTAAGAGAGCGATTGACATCTTAATTCCATAATAGTATGCATTAGAGTTAGAATTCAAGAATGTAAACTAATAATCAACAATTTCATTTGTTTAAATAATTTACCTTTTCAAATAAAGATTTGGTATCGACTAAGCTAAAATGTCAACGCTATTGTTGGATCACTTGAAACTTACAACATACAAAATATCTCGCATAAATTAAAATTGATGACATTCAACAGACAACTTACTAGAGATTATATACACCAGACAACCATGCAGTCCAAACCACAAGGCTTACCCGTATTCTGTACTGGCTTACCCGTATTCTGTACTGGCTTACCCGTATTCTGTACTGGCTTACCCGTATTCTGTACTGGCTTACCCGTATTCTGTACTGGCTTACCCGTATTCTGTACTCCGAATGGGCATAAGACATGACCGAATGGGCATAAGTGTACTGGCTTACCCGTATTCTGTACTGGCTTACCCGTATTCTGTACTGGCTTACCCGTATTCTGTACTGGCTTACCCGTATTCTGTACTGCTTCAATGCGTCTTAAAAGGTGTACAGCCGTACAGGAGTTTGTACGGTTTTTCAAGGATTTAGCAACAACATAATTGTTTGGGTTTTTTTTATTTAATCAAAGAATACACTAAATCCACCGTAGGTCGAAAGAACACTTAACTTCTATTGGTTCTTTCAAAAAGACCTTTGGCCTGATTTTTGGTCCGGTAGGACATCTAAACGTAGATTCTGAGCGAGGTCCGCCAATAACCACGTCACATACCGATAGCTATTTCGGGAATCCTTAATGTATTACATAAGAGTAGTAAACGATAATTACATATGCGTTTGTGTAGTAACCCGATCAAATACTGACGTGTCAGTAATTAGTGGTCTTTCAATTTCTACTAAATAATATACTATATAAAGCTTGGTGTGACTGTTTTGTTTGTTTGTATGTGTGTCTTTGAATCAGTTACCTTAAAACAAGAAAAGCCAAACAGTGGATCGCAAATAAATTTAACAAGGCCATGCCTCCTAAAGGAAATAGAAGAACAAGGTATGTGGAAGCTTGAAAGAACAGGACAATACAAGACGAACGTTTCGGCTAAGAGCCTTCGTCATCAGACAAGACAAGTCAAACGAACGGCAAGAATTAGGAACTAGTTCAAAAAATTAAGTCTTCGCCATTTTTATGTATCAAAGTTACGTCACTAACGTTTAAGGACTTGTGTTTAATTCAGTGTTAGTACGACTTAAAAATGTGCAAAGAATCTGACGAAGAAATTAATCAAATATTTTGAGTTTGACAATGGCAATGAGCCAAAATTTCATAATTTTTTTTTATCTAATTTAGCTCTAGACCAGTGGTTCTTAACCTTATTGGAGGTACTGAACCCCACCAGTTTCATATGCGCATTCACCGAACGCTTCTTAATAAGAAAAAAAATAATAATTTTTCCTCATTTTTTTTTTGGGACATCCTCCGAACCCCTGGGGTTCGATCGAACCCAGGTTAAGAACCACTGATCTAGACCAAACTTTGTGTCCATAAACATAAACATCCCTACTGCAATACTGAAGGGTTTTGAACTCACGATACTCACCACTTTTGGGGGCCAGTCTCCCTAATTTTATTTTTCTATACATAGCTATTAAATACCAGTAGGCTGAGATAACAGTTTATTTTTCTACGAGACTTGATGGATTTAGGCCAAACTTGGTAGGCATACACTTCATATACCACATTAAAATAGCGTTGGATTCCAAACTAATAATATCAAAGGATATTTTTTTATTTTTTAAAATTATCTAGAAAAATCAAAACTGTCCCACGGGGATATGAAGATTAGGGAAATGTCAATGGCTTCACAAAATTTTATGGAAATAACTTAGATTAATTCTTATAACTATTTCTTGTAATGTTCTTAGTATTGCGCAACGGCGGGGCTTAAAATAAATGTGTTTGGCCCAACACACTTTAAACATAAGTTGGCTGGTATTTTGTTTCGTTGTATTAGTACGCCTATGTTTTATTTAAGGTAGACATCAGTAAGAATTGTATATTTTATTATTTTTTTTTATCTATTCTTTTACTCCAGCTGGAAGTTTCCAATTTAGTGGGTGACCCGAATTGTATTTTTTTTAAAAGAAAGTTGAAATGAGACACGCATCTGTGGGTGTGTGTGTGTGAGTGGGTGTGTGTGGGGGAGGGTTTCTTACGTTAAGTGAGAGGCTTGCCGAATACTTTGGCATTATGGATTATGTATCCAACTTGCCATTATATAACCTGACTACCATTAGATCAAATGTCTGATTTATAATTAATATCAAATGTCTCCACTAACTATTTAGCTACATCTCTGGCTTATAGTAACACTGACTTCTAAATTACATGTTAACAATTATTTCTGATATGTATGGTTCAGTTCAAGTCTGATGCATACATTTACTATGAAACACATTTAAACAAGAGTACGATGATTTTTCCTCCTTGTCTGTGTTTTTAACTGACCATTTGGTCAACATGAACAATTGAAACTGACCCGCAAATCTTTCTAAACCACTTACATCTGACCATCTGGTCGCCAAATGAACTTTTCACTGTAGAACTACTTGTGGCTGACCATTAGGTCGCCAGGGCCACTTATAACAGTTGAACTTTCTTTAATATACAGACTGACCATGGGGTCAAAATTTGCATTTTGTCAGCATCATTGCCAGGTCCATTAGACATGTTCCTTTTCACAAACAGTACCCCATCGAAATCAAGAGAAA
>CAXITT010000305.1:270669-308169 GCA_964033795.1 Lymnaea stagnalis | reverse complement strand
TTAAGTACAATCTTCGAAAAAAAAATATATTGAAACACAATACCAAGCAAGGTAAAGTAGACCTATATCAAAGAATGTCTGAGATAGAAGGGGGGAAAAGGAATATGAGCTAAAACCAGAGAGAAATCTATGACAAAGTATATAAGCGGTTTGAGGTTCTCACTTCATGGCTAATCCACACTAGATTTACTTTCATTTTTTTTTTTTTTTTTGTGGAAGTAAATGTAATTGAGGAAAAATCTATTCGGCTCATACAGATATTTAGCTAAAGTCAAGGATTTGATAAACATAGAAGGGTTTTTTTGTTACAGATGGAGACTCCCTGCCACTATCGTGTCTATCCAAATATTTTAAAAGCATCTTGTTTAATATCCACCATCATATGAGGAGGATCGTAGAATTCTTGTTTCAGCCCAAGCGTGTTCAAAGAAATGTATTCCATACTTCTGAATATCGTAATTTCTTAAATCAGAATTTAAAAAATTGTAAATTTTCTCTCAAGCCCACCCAAGATCAAGATTTGATTGAACTAACCCTAGCCAAGTGCGTGGTAGGCCGACACTTGAATATCGCTTTCTGAAACAACCTCATTGTCTAACAAGTCTGTTGATAGTGTTACTGAAATTGTGGGCTTAAAACAAAACGTCCCTGGATGAAGGCTCAAAAAAGTGTGCCAACTAATGATCTATAGCAGAAGTGATGTGCAATCAGGATCAGGGGCGTAGCTAGGTAGGGCGGGCGAAACGTACCTGTAACTCGGACAATTGCACGTGGTGCCATGTGCTTAGGGTGCCATCAACAATCTTCCAAAATTGGAGAGAAAAAAATCATTGCATGTGGGCGCCACGGAAGAAAAATAGGAAGTGCAATAAAAAGATTTGTTGATCTAAAGGCTTGAAAACAACACAATGTCATCGGTAGGCTAATTGTTGCTACTGCCCACGGTAGGCTAATTGTTGATACTGCCCACGGTAGGCTAATTGTTGATACTGCCCACGGTAGGCTAATTGTTGATACTGCCCACGGTAGGCTAATTGTTGATACTGCCCACGGTAGGCTAATTGTTGATATTGCCCACGGTAGGCTAATTGTTGATACTGCCCACGGTAGGCTAATTGTTGATATTGCCCACGGTAGGCTAATTGTTGATGCTGCCCACGGTAGGCTAATTGTTGATACTGCCCACGGTAGGATACTTGTTGATACTGCCCACGGTAGGATAATTGTTGATACTGCCCACGGTAAGCTAATTGTTGATACTGCCCACGGTAGGCTAATTGTTGATACTGCCCACGGTAAGCTAATTGTTGATACTGCCCACGGTAGGATAATTGTTGATAATACCCACGATAGGATAATTGTTCATAATGTCTAAATACAAGTTAAGAAAAGCAGTTTATCGTTCATTGTTTGTTTAAAAAAACAACCTAGATAATAATCTCATTACTGTATCCCTAGTTTTATTTCCTTACACAAATATGTAGGATTATATTTGAAAGGGGCGCCAACGTTAATCGTGCTAGGGGTGCCAGCAACCGTAGAGTCGGCCCTGTAACTAGGCCACGGGAAAAATGTTGGACTTTTGGAAAAGATTATATCAGTAATGATCAATAATCAATGACTTTTTTTAAATCTCTTACAGCCCCGAAGGTGAACTGGATCTGTCCCAACGGCTGGGTCAGTTTGATAGACGATAGCAGCATCATGTGTTTGTGGTTCAGTAACGGGAGCCTTAGCCACCCGCTGGCCAGGGATCATTGTGCCAAGTATCAGGCCAGTTTGGTCAAGGTGAACACAGTCAAGAAGATCCAGCTATTGAAAGGTCAGTAGCCAGTGTATGAAATGTACTGGTCGGTCACTCGAGAATTCTATATCCATCGTAAACGTTAGGAAAACACTTTTGGGAAAAGATAGAGACATTGCAAAAACTGGACATTTCCTAGGGTTAAGCTATTTTGTCCTGAATAGTTTTGAACATATCCTAGTGTTTGTCTATTGTGTCCGAATAGTTTTAGACATTCTCTAGTGTTTAGCTATTTTTTCCAAATAGCTTTGGACGTTTCCTAGGGTTTAGCTGTTTTGTTTGCTTTGTAGTTATTTCCCCTTGTATCTATAGGGTTACATTTATTCATATTGTATACTGTGGTCTATGAACACTGAAGAATTTATTTTCCAAATTGCGTAAATAGCATAAATTTTCCCTTGGTTTCAGGGGACGTGATTGCCTTGTTTATATTAGATTGAAATGTTGTTGTTGGTTTTTTTGTTGGTCGCTAGATTCTTAGAATATTGAAAATAGCGCACGTTGAGTGATTCGAATTTAATCTAATCTGTAACTTACCCTGTACGTGAATGTGTTTCAGAATGTGGTCTTGTCTGTAGCTTACCTTGTACGTGGGTGTCTTTCAGCATTTGACTAATCTGTAACCTACCCTGTACGTGAATGTGTTTCAGAATGTGGTCTTGTCTGTAGCTTACCTCGTACGTGGGTGTCTTTCAGAATTTGTCTAATCTGTAACTTACCCTGTACGTGAATGTGTTTCAGAATGTGGTCTTATCTGTAGCTTACCCTGTACGTGAATGTGTTTCAGAATGTGGTCTTATCTGTAGCTTACCTTGTACGTGAATGTGTTTCAGAATGTGGTCTTATCTGTAGCTTACCCTGTACGTGAATGTGTTTGAGAATGTGGTCTTATCTGTAGCTTACCTTGTAAGGGGGTGTGTTTCAGAATTGATCGCTAAACGTGAAGCAGAACATTGGATTGGCCTACATAAAGATCGTGGTTACGAGTCTAGCTTCAGATGGTATACCCTGAGAGGCGACGTGCGGGTGAGTAGAGTGTTGTCGCAGCTGACCAATAGGTTATTATTAAATGGTATGGAGCTCATTACGAAAAAAAAAACAAAAAAAAACGCAGAACCGATGAGGCATCGAAATCTAAAAAAGTCGATTTTAGGGGAACACCGGGGAGATTTTTTCCTAGCCGTGAAAAAAATATGTAAATTAATGTGTTGCCACTACCATTGAAAATTAGTAGAATCAACGTCTTGAATCGTGCGCATGGTTAGATTCTCTCACTCTAACCATCTTGCTACGCCGTCCTGCAGGCCGACACAAGCATCTTGCCCGCTGCTTTCCGTGACTACATGAGCTACAAGGCACAGTGTGTTTACGTCTCTTCCGACGGTGCCGAGTGGGAGATGGAGGACTGCGATACAGAATGGAGCTTCATCTGTGAAAAAAATATCGGTCAGTATCCCTTTAGCTACCACGCAGTGTCTTAAGACATCATAATTTAATACATATCAACAGCAGCGAGTTACAATGATTTTACGTGTGACCTTCGACTCTGGAATTTTTTTGCTTATAACATTCACAAACGATTCCCATGTGTGTGCATGTGTGTCCATGTGCGTGTCTTCGTGTGTGCATGTATGAGTGTGGGTGTGTGTGCGTTCGTATGTAAGTGTGTATGAGTGTGTGAGCATGCGTATGTGTGTCCACGTAAGTACGTGCGTGGTTTGTGCGTGCATGTGTCCGTGGTGGGAGTGTGTGTCCGTGGTAGGAGCGTGTGTCCGTGTTGGGAAAGTGTGTGTCCGTGGTGGGAGCGTGTGTCCGTGGTGGGAGTGTGTGTCCGTGGTGGGAGTGTGTGTCCGTGGTGGGAGTGTGTGTCCGTGGTGGGAGTGTGTGTCCGTGGTGGGAGTGTGTGTCCGTGGTGGGAGTGTGTGTCCGTGATGGGAGTGTGTGTCCGTGGTGGGAGTGTGTGTCCGTGGTGGGAGTGTGTGTCCGTGGTGGGAGTGTGTGTCCGTGGTGGGAGTGTGTGTCCGTGGTGGGAGTGTGTGTCCGTGGTGGGTGGTGGGAGTGTGTGTCGGTGGTGGGAGTGTGTGTCCGTGGTGGGAGTGTGTGTCGGTGGTGGGAGTGTGTGTCCGTGGTGGGAGTGTGTGTCCGTTGTGGGAGTGTGTGTCGGTGGTGGGAGTGTGTGTCCGTGGTTTGAGTGTGTGTCCGTGGTGGGAGTGTGTGTCCGTGGTGGGAGTGTTTGTCCGTGATGGGAGTGTGTGTCCGTGATGGGAGTGTGTGTCTGTGATGGGAGTGTGTGTCCGTGATGGGAGTGTGTGTCCGTGATGGGAGTATGTGTCTGTGATGGGAGTGTGTGTCCGTGATGGGAGTATGTGTCTGTGATGGGAGTGTGTGTCCGTGATGGGAGTGTGTGTCCGTGATGGGAGTATGTGTCCGTGATGGGAGTGTGTGTCCGTGATGGGAGTGTGTGTCCGTGATGGGAGTGTGTGTCGGTGATGGGAGTATGTGTCTGTGATGGGAGTGTGTGTCTGTGATGGGAGTGTGTGTCGGTGATGGGAGTATGTGTCTGTGATGGGAGTGTGTGTCCGTGATGGGAGTGTGTGTCCGTGATGGGAGTATGTGTCTGTGATGGGAGTGTGTGTCCGTGATGGGAGTGTGTGTCCGTGATGGGAGTGTGTGTCCGTGATGGGAGTGTGTGTCCGTGATGGGAGTGTGTGTGCTTGTGTTTCTTTGTGTGTGCGTGTGCTTGCTTTTATTTGTGCGTGTATTTGTGTGTCTTTGTTTATGTTCGTGCTTGCGTGTGTTTGTGTGTGTATGTGTGTGTGTGCGCATGCGCGTGTGGGCGTGTGTTTTTGTATGTGCGGTTGTGGAGTAAGTCAATCAGCGATGAATTTCTTTGCTCTATAACAATTTGAATTAACACTAGAATGCCTTAATCTTTCGTAGATTATTTCCCCTTCCTAAATATGTTATTTTTTTAAAACGGTTTTCTAACTATATCACTTCTATTTTATTACTTGTTACAACAGAGTGCATGTAACAGTTATAGTTTACTACTCGGTACCACAGAGTGCATGTGACAGTTATATTTTACTACTCGGTACCACAGAGTGCATGTGACAGTTATATTTTACTACTCGGTACCACAGAGTGCATGTGAGTGTTATATTTTACTACTCGTTACCACAGAGTGCATGTGACAGTTATATTTTACTACTCGGTACCACAGAGTGCAGTCCAGGAAGTTTTGGTGATAAATGTGTCAAGGTCTGCCACTGCATCGGGGAGCCGTGCACCACGAAGAGCTCAGATGGCAGCGACGACGTCACATGTCGGTGGGGCTGTCAGAGAGGTTGGATGGGACCAGCTTGTGACATAGGTAAACATAAGGGGGGTCATACTGACCTAGGACATTTCTGCCATGTGGTCATACCGACATTGGGTCACACCAACCTGCGGTCATACCGACCTGGGGTCATACCGATCTGTGTTCACACTGACGGTTTGGGGATCATCACAAGTATATTATTCTCAACCACCAGTAGAACATTCATAAAAAGTATAACAGTGATTGCATTACATGTAATAATAGGCTGAATAAAATGATAGAAATTACTGAGGCCATAAACACAGAGAACTACGAGGTGTATAGCTATGTGTAACAATTTTTAGTGGTTGAAAGATGACCTGTATGATTCGATTCTCCGAAAATAAGGCAGCCTTTTGATTGGCATTTTGAAAATTATTATTATTTTTAATTGGTTTTAAATGTTTTTCTTAGTTTTTTTGTTGAAATATTCCAAATGCAATTTTTATTATACAAACTTCTTTTTTGAAAGAAAAACAAGACCCGGATGTCAAGTATTACTGTCTCAATTCGGACCAAGGGGGTAAAAAAGTGCTCATAAGAATTTACACTAAAGGAGTGGAGTACAAGTGAGTTAATGTTACAATGTCTCTGTGTCATTTCAAGTGTTCTAATCGTGTTTAATTAAATCACTATGACTTGGATAAAATTAATATAGCAGATACAATTGTCCTGTAGTTAAAAAATCAAATGAATGAAAACCATAAGAATAAATCCCTAAGAGTAGCAACACAAGCAAAGGAGGGTGCAAAATTTTTAAGGCTATCAGGATTTTTTTTAAAAATCTTAGCCTAAAGAAATCTGTAGGTCTTAGGAAATTTTTTATTAAATTCTGAAATGTGAGAGTGCCAATAAACTCCTGAGCTATAATATCAAGACAGTGTTTTTAATTCCTGGAACATTTTCAAATCGTGAGAATTTATTTTTCGAATTTTATAAAATAACTTGTAAGAAAATAGCTGAAAAACTTGGAATTTTAGCTTCAATTTTAATTTGTTCATTTTTTTTTTTTTTGGACACATATTAAAATTCGGACTAAGTGCTTACTACTTGTATCAATTGGAAGTGTGTGGGATTAAAAATAAATAATAAAATGTGTATTGCTTCTTATTGGCTCACACGATCATTTGGTGATCTCAGTTTTGCAAAGTGATGCTCTCTATAATGGGTGAAGAAAAAACAACAAAACAAACAAAGGAATAACCAACCCGAAAATCAAATTTTCGTAATATTACGGGGTAGGGGGGGGGGGTTATACCTGACTCAATTTAAAGGCAAAAATCTCGTATCTTGCATTTTTCTTTTTTTTATTTATTTTGAAGAAATTTTGCTATTATGTTGGGGTTTTTTTTTTCATGTTTGAAGGCCCACGATCAATTTATTGATCATTTTGGCTCCTGGTTTGAATTCAGAGTTAGCCTTCTCTACACACCTTCCCCCCATAATACGTCCCTGCACACGTTTTATTTCGCGCCCATGCACTATATAAATAGTCTAATGTCCCAACCACTTTTAAACCGAATATTTATTACACCACATTTAAATTGAGACGATTTCTTTTTGCGAAAAAGAAAATATTACGCACCAAATGCAGTTGCGTTATTTAAAATAACATTTACTATTTTGCGTAGTCATCGGGTATTCTATTTTGCGCGCCGTCTGGAAATGAATGCAGTCACACCTCAAAATATCTATGAGAGAATTGTGTTTCTGATATCCTGTCAATTTAATAAATATTTATAGAGGACTGCCTTTCGAGGCAAGCCCCGTGAAGTAAATAAATAGCGGAACAAGATATGTTTACGCTTGACCAAAAAAGTCAGAACATTTAAACGGACGTTTCGGCACAACGCCTTCTTCTGCAGACAAGACACAACAAGAAATAGCAAATTATTTCAAATTTAAAAACTTAAGTGTTAATTTCAATTTGTTTAAAACATAAGTTTTATAGATACAAACCTTTCATCATCTAAAATGCTCCTAGGTCGATACACGGACTTACAGCCAATCAGACACGAGGTCAGTGGTGTCAGGGGTCAAATTTCTTTAAGCCATACGATCCTTCGAAGCCGGTGGAAATCACCATCAGGGTGGATGAAGCGATGGAAGAGGAAGCTGAAAGAGGAGACTGCGTGGGCGACGTAAGTAAATAGAAATGTGTGTGCCTTACATAGAAGTTTTGCCAGGCATAGATTTGTGCCTGACATAGGAGTTATGTTAGACATAGAAGTTACGACAGACATAGAAGTTACGACAGACATAAAAGTTATGACAGACATAGAAGTTACGATAGACATAGAAGCTATGACAGACATAGACGTTATGACAGACATAGAAGTTACGACAGACATAGAAGTTATGACAGACATAAAAGTTTGACAGACATTTATTTGTGCCTACATAAATTATTGCTAAACACAATGGAGTGTTTGCCATAGATATTTACCTTTTATAGTTGTAACACATGCTATTCTATTGCCAGTCTGTTGCAACAGTTTAATGCATGATACATATTTGTACATGACATAGCTGTTTGCCTGCTGTTTGCCTAACTGAGATTTTTACCTGCCATAGCCGTTGGCCTAACTCAGACGTTCACCTATCAAAGCCGTTAGCCTGGCATCATCATGCTATAGCTGTTTGTCTACTGTCTGCCTAACATACATTTTTAACTGCCACAGCTATTTGCCTCGCATATGCTTTTACCTGCCATAGCTGTATGCCAGCTGTTTGTCTGCCATAAATTTTAACTGCAATAGTTAGTTTTTGCAAATGACAACAGCTGTACGAATGAATGCTTGTCGTAGTATACCGGATAAAGATACAACAGGCGTCGAAGGAATCGACTTTGTCATTTAAGGGTGGTTTCCGTGAGGACAGGAGAGACTTAACCTGTGGACCAAGCCGGTCAAGGGTACATAAGTAAGGGACATTATCGGAAAGGATATCCCGACTGAGTCCCAGTAATGAGTTTTTTGTGTGCTGGTAAATGTGGCGTGTCCACGCAGACCCTGGGTGGTGATAGTTGTGGCGTGTCCACGCAGACCCTGGGTGGTGATAGTTGATTAAAGTATCGTGATAGAAAAAACGCCAATTTGAGAGCCGTTAATAAGCGGGTAGAGACATGGAAGGCGACCGGTGTAAATGATATGTTCGGGAGAACGTAGTCTCCAGTAATGTAGCAAGTCTCTAGGGAAGTTGCAAGTCTCTAGTAATGTAGCAGTCTCCAGTAATGTAGCAAGTCTCTAGTGAAATAGCTGGTCTCTAGTAATGTAGCAAGTCTCTAGATATGAAGCAAGCCTCTGGTAATGTAGCTAGTCTCTAGGAATGTAGCAAGTCTCTAGTGAAATAGCTGGTCTCTAGTAATGTAGCTAGTCTCTAGTAATGTAGCTAGTCTCTGGTAATGTAGCTAGCCTCTAGTAATGTAGCAAGTCTCAACAGTAGAGAGGGAACATTTGAAAGGGAACAGTTGAGAGGGAATATTTAAGAGGGGACTGTTGAGAGGGAAGGGGTGAGATGGAGCAGATGAGAGGAAACCGTTGAGATAGATAGTTTTGAGACTACACGTGACTGGTTTGACGGAGGTAGTGTTGAGACAATAACATTGAGGAGAATAGAAAGAGTCAAGCTTGAGTACGTGACCTAGTCGTACAGCTAGAGTGAAATACAAAATAACTTTTTTTTTATATTAGCAATAAATACGTAACATATTATCACCTGGACTTCTGGAGGTTGTGTTATTTGGATTTGATGCAAGTCAACGTCGTGCTTTTGTCTGCCTCAACGTTATGCTTTTGTCTGCCTCAACGTTATGCTTTTGTCTGTCTCAACGTTATGCTTTGGTCTGTCTCAACGTTATGCTTTTGGTATGTCTCAACGTTATGCTTTTGTCTGTCTCAACGTTATGCTTTTGTCTGTCTCAACGTTATGCCTTGGTATGTCTCAACGTTATGCTTTGGTATGTCTCAACATTATGTTTTTGTCTGTCTCAACGTTATGCTTTGGTATGTCTCAACGTTGTGCTTTTGTCTGCATCACCATCGTGCTTTTTTCTGCCTCAACGTTATGATTTGGTGTGTCTCAATGTTGCGCTTTTGTCTGTCTCAACGTCATACATCAACGTCTGTCATAACTTTGTGCATTTGTCTGTCTCAGCGTTATGTTTTAGTCAGGTTCAACACCTAGATGACCAAACTAAAGAGAGGAGCGGTCATGAACGGGCACGACGAAGTCAAAACAGTGATTGGTGATTCAGGGCCGGAGACCTCCCCCGTAACAATCGCCATGTGACAACCGCTCTTGACAACCACCCTGTGACAACCGCCCTGTAACAACCGAACTTGACAACCACCCTGTGACAACCGCCCTGTGACAACCACCCTGTGACAACCGCCCTGTGACAACCGCCCTATGACAACCACACTTGACAAACGCCCTGTGACAACCACCCTTGACAGCCACGCTGTGACAACCGCCCTGTAACAACCGAACTTGACAACCGCCCTGTGACAACCGCCCTGTGACAACCGCCCTTGACAACTGCACTTGACAAACGCCCTGTGACAACTGCCCTGTGACAACCACCCTGTGACAACCGCCCTGTGACAACCACCCTGTGACAACCACCCTGTGACAACCGCCTTGTGACAACCGCCCTATGACAACAGCACTTGACAAACGCCCTGTGACAACAGCCCTGTGACAACCACCCTGTGACAACCGCCCTGTGACAAACGCCCTGTAACAAACGCCTGTGACAACCGCCCTGTTTGTCTGCTGTTTCGCCTGACATAGTTTTAAAGACTTGTGTTTTGAAGAGATAATAATTAATTGTCATAAAAATAGAGTTCATAGACCGCTGGTCGTTGCTTTTTTAACATGTATATTCCACATGAAAATGGTGAGAATTTCATTAAATGATTAAAGCACTAGTCTAGTTGTATCTTGCATGAGTTCTGTGGTATGAGATTTGCCATTCACACAGTTAAAGAAGCGGTGTTGAGATGTTCTGATACTAAAAAAAAACGCCACTGGATTTTTACCATATTTTCCGGCGCATGGGATGACTTTTTAACCCAAGAAAATATTTTCAAAAGTCAGGGGTCGTCTTATAAACCCAGTCGTCTTATAAGCCCAGTCGTCTTATAAGCCCAGTCGTGTTATGTGCTGGTATACAGCAAAAGTCTTATTTTTTAACAGCAAAAGTAGGGGGTCGTCTTATAAACAAAGTCGTCTTATAAGCCCAGTCGTCTTATAAGCCCAGTCGTGTTATGTGCTGGTATACAGCAAAAGCCTTATTTTTTAACAGCAAAAGTAGGGGGTCGTCTTATAAACAAAGTCGTCTTATAAGCCCAGTCGTCTTATAAGCCCAGTCGTCTTATAAGCCCAGTCGTGTTATGTGCTGGTATACAGCAAAAGCCTTATTTTTTAACAGCAAAAGTAGGGGGTCGTCTTATAAACCCAGTCGTCTTATAAGCCCAGTCACCTTATGTGCTGGTATACAGCATAAGCCTTATTTTTTAACAGCAAAAGTAGGGGGTCGTCTTATAAGCCCAGTCGTCTTATAAGCCCAGTCGTCTTATGTGCTGGTATACAGCATAAGCCTTATTTTTTAACAGCGAAAGTAGGGGGGTCGTCTTATAAACCCAGTCGTCTTATACGCCGAAAAATACTGGTATTTGTAAAAGAGGTACCCAGGCCCGCACCTGGTGGGGTGGGGGACAACCATAGCACGTGTCAGGGGCCCGAGCTAGATAGGAGCTGTTGCTTTTTTGTCCACGAAAGGGGCCCGAACTCTGTCAGCTGCCTGAGGCCCAGGATGTCGTAGGTGTGGGCCTGAGGTACCTACGTCAGTTAGTTTCGCGTTGACGCCTGGTGAACGACTGAAACAGCTGTTTGGTTTTCTTTAAACAAATAATTACTTTTTAGAAATAACAGGTATTCTTTTTCTGTACTGATTCTCGGATGTTCAGTGCAGCATATTAAACTATGTACCGCTTATGTATGTATGTATGTATGTATGTATGGCATCTTTCCCTCTGCGGGAGTCGAAAGATTAACTTTATTGCTTGCAGCTCTTGGTGTGGCTGGTGAGACCAATCCTCGAATGGCAGTCTCTGTTACATTTCCCACACACGAATGCGGTGGAGCAGTATTTACCGGCCTTCCTCCTCGCTCTCTTTGCAGCTGTTTCCGCCCTGTTTTGCTCCTCGGCATGTAGTGATCCTGCCTTCACGATGCCCCGCCATGAGGATCGATCCTCTGCCAGCTCCTCCCAGTTTGAGATGTCGATGTTGGCCGACTTCATGTCTCTTTTGCATATGTCTAAGTATCTCAGACGAGGCCGTCCAACTGACCTTTTCCCTGTCGCCAGCTCGCTGTATAGCACGTCCTTGGGTATGCGACCAGGTTGCATTCGCTTGACGTGTCCAAGCCAGTGGAGGCATCTTTGGATTAACATGGCTGGGACGCTCCACATGTTTGTTTGGGACAGGACATCCGTGTTGGGGACTTTGTCTTGCCATTTAATGTCAATGATGTGGCGCAGGCATTTGAGGTGGAAGCCTCTTTAACGCACAGATGTTCAGTGCACCATATTATACTTTCTCCTTTCAGATTGACGATCCAGATAGTTTTCAGTTGACACTTGTTATCCAGGAGAACGAGGGCATCCTCCTGGAACATGACCTGCAGGTATCCATTCAATGTAACTTCACCAAGGGAGAGAACCTTATCAGGGACAGTCAATACGTCATCAATGGGTTAGTACTCTAATGGGGGAAACATCAAGGGCTGTAACAATAGCATTGAATTATTTTACCAATAGCATTGAATTGTTGTACCAATAGTATTGAATTGTTGTGACAAAAATATAGAATTGTTGTCACAATAACATTGAATTGTTGTGACACTGACATTCAATTGCTGTAACAATAACATTGAATAGTTGTAACCATGACATTGAATGATAAAATTATATTGAATTGCTGTAACAACAAAATTGAGTTGTTGTAACAACGACCTTGAATGGTTGTAACAATGCCATTGACTTTGTGTTACGATTTTCAAAACTGTGGCCAAACTGCTTGTGTTATCGTCCGATCAAGCCCCACCCCATCACCGTCCCTCCAGTGAAGAGACAAGTTATCTTTGATGTTATCTTTGATGCTATCTTTCAGAGAGCCTAGCCACGTCCATCACCAGTCGCTGGAGCCTCAGTCCATCGCTGATGACGTCGTCCTGCAAATTGTCAACGGCTACTCGGGGGAGCCGGTCATCGAGGCGTCGGTGGGGAGCACGGTGGTGCTTCAGATCAAGTATGGCCTGATGGAAGGTACAACGAACGTATAGACCAGCGGGTTTCAACCTGTCGGGGTCAAACGACCCCTTACATAAGGGTTGCATGAGACCTAGGAATAAACATATTTATGAAGTAGCAAAGAAAAAAATTACGGTTGGGGGTCACCCCAACGTAAGGAACTGTATTAAAGGGTTACGGGATTGGAATGTTGAGAACCACGGGTATCATCATCATCAGTGGCCCTACAGCCCAGAACCACTGATGTAGACTGGTCGTATGTTAAAGTATAGTATGAATCCAAAACATACAATGTTCAATTTTTTTATATCAATAAATAAATAAGGTAATACGTTTATGTTATTTCAAATGCCGGTACCCAACAAATACTTTACACTTTCATTGGAATAAATAGGTTAGTTGTCGTGGGACGACATTACCGTTTCGGTATAGGTTAGTTGTCTTGGAAGGACATTACCATTTCAGTATAGGTCAGTTTTCGTGGAAAGACATTACCGTTTCAGTATAGGTCAGTTTTCGTGTAAGGACATTATCATTTCAGTATAGGTCAGTTGTCTCGGAAGGACATTAACATTTCATTTCAAGCCCACGAAGACCTTCCTGTTCAATGATTACGTTAAAATGCTCAAGGTCAAAACATTTCATATTTCAGGATGTTGAAAGAGAGAAGATGGCCTGTACATGAAATGTTATCTCTTCTATATATTTTGCTTGTGGTGTGACTGCTTCCATTTTCCAATAGCTCTCAAAATATAATTACCAATGTTTACGCTAAATGATTTAGTTTTATAAACGCAACTGCATTTGGTGCGTAACACTTCCTTTTGTTTTCGGGAAATGAAATCGTTGAATATAAATAGTAATAAATATTCGGTTTAAAGTTGGCTGGGACATCAGAATATTACTAAATTTCATGGGCGTGACATAAAAAATGTGCAGTGACGTATCATGGGGGAAGGGGGTGTAGCGTAAATTGGTATTCTTAAATGTGCGTTACTTGAGTTCATGTTTTGTCAAGTAACTTTAGTAGATGGGAAGTTCACACATTGTTTGCATTAATGTTTTGTGGGCAATAACTAGTAGCTAATATGTGGATTGCGTCACACACTGATTTCCATTAACACAATCCAGCCATATTATTGTTCCAAGGTTCCATTAGATTGACTTTTTCCTTAACATCATCTTCTTGTTCCAAGGTTCCCTCCTGAAGGGCGTGTTCCCCTACAACTGCTCGGCTGTTTCCCCCAGTGGCAAAGTTAAGAAACAACTCATTGACCAGAACGGGTAACTTGATGTTAACTTGCATAGTGTGTTGTTAATTTCCATAGTGTGTTTTTTAACTTACATCGTTTGTTGTTGACTTTCATAATGTTTTGTTAACTGACATACTGTGTTGCTAACTATCACAACGTGTCGTTGACTTTCATAGTGTTTGTCAGCTACGACAGAGTGCATGCGCACTTAGAGATGTCAAAGTATGTAAAAATCTCTACAGTTAGAAATAGGACTAGTTATGTATAATACTCGCAATCTTTCTATTTTCAAAAACATAAATATATAGATAAAAGTGTTATAAATCTACTTTTAATTCACACAAATAGATATATTTACCTAGGCTAGTTTTCAATCTTGTTAATGGGATTTTAGAATCGATTTACTATGAAAGTTTTTAACATTTTTCAGTGACATATAATGACTTCTAGCATTGACATTTAATGACATCTTTCAGTCATATATGACTTTTTATAGACATTTAATGACATCATTCAGTGACATGTAATGGATCTTTTAGTGACATATATGACATCTTTCAGTGACATATGATGACATCTTTCAATGACATTCCAGGTGTTCACTGTCCAGCTCCCCCGTTTCCACATTCTCCAAGGCGACCGACAACACCATTAAGACCGGTTGGTTCCCCTTGTTTGCCTTCGAAGGCGAGCAGAGCGTCCAGTTTCAGTGCTCCTTCTCTCTGTGTTTCCATGAAAACTGTTTTGTGGTGAGTGGCGTTTTCATGACAACTGGTTTGTGGTGAGTAATGTTTCCGTAACAATTGTTTTGTGGTAATGTGTCCATGACAACTGTTTTGTGGTGAGTAATGTTTCCATGACAACTGTTTTGTGGTAATGTGTCCATGACAACTGTTTTGTGGTGAGTAATGTTTCCATGACAACTGTTTTGTGGTAATGTGTCCATGACAACTGTTTTGTGGTGAGTAATGTTTCCGTAACAACTGTTTTGTGGTAATGTGTCCATGACAACTGTTTTGTGGTGAGTAATGTTTCCATGACAACTGATCTGTGGTAATGTTTCCATGACAACTGATTTGTAGTGAGTAATGTTTCCATGACAACTGTTTTGTGGTAATGTTTCCATGACAACTGATTTGTGGTAATGTTTCCATGACAACTGATTTGTGGTGAGTAATGTTTCCATGACAACTGGTTTGTGGTAATGTTTCCAAGACAACTGGTTTGTAGTAATGTTTCCATGACAACTGGTTTGTAGTAATGTTTCCATGACAACCGGTTTGTAGTAATGTTTTTATGACAACTGTTTTTTGGTGAGTGATGTTTTCATGACCACTGTTTTTTGGTGTATATATATAATATTTGTAATAATTGTTGTGTATATGAAACTTAGCATATTTGACCGTGGGTATGTGCGGCTACATGTGTCTTACACAGTCCATCACCCAGCAGAGCGCTCGTTGACTTAGTTTGTGTCATTGTTCCGAGTGTGTCGTCATGTGTAAGATAACAAGACTACCACGTCAGTACTCGCTCAATAACCTTCGTGTCATCCCGATCCAGGGCTGCCAAGGTCATTACGAATCTCGCCACCGCAGAGACGCGGTGAGCGATGACAAGCCTCAGGAACACTCCGCTACCAGGACGATCCGGGTGTTGCCAAGCATCGACACTCAGCGTGCCACTAAACCAAGTAAGGATAAGATGGGTCCCTGTGTGAAGTGGGCGACATGGTTCAAATATCAAAGTGCACAAAAAGCCTAAACATTTTCTAGCGCTATCACTAGCTTCGATATCAGCAGGCCTGCCGCTACATTGTCTTGCAAAGCCTGCACCACATGCGCTCCACATGCGCACCACATGCGCACCACATGCGCACCACATGCGCACCACATGCGCACCACATGCGCACCACATGCGCACCACATGCGCAACACATGCGCACCACATGCGCGACACATGCGCACCACATGCGCACCACATGCGCACCACATGCGCACCACATGCGCACCACATGCGCACCAGTACGCGTGGTGTACGCGTGGTGTACGCGTGGTGTACGCGTGGACATGCGCACCACATGCGCACCACATGCGCACCACATGCGCACCACATGCGCACCACATGCGCACCACATGCGCACCACATGCGGGCGTAGTAGTGTGCCTTTGTAAAGGACGAGGTTATCGATTGCAGGCCGACGCTTGGATACAAAAGCACCGGTCCCAGTTATCAGCTAACACAATAGAACTCTGAGAAATCACTGTTCAGCATTTTAAACTGTCTATTGTCTTTCAACTTAATTTTTTTTTTTTTACGGGGCATTGTGATGTCATAGAAATTAAAATTTTTCCCAACATATAAACTAAATACATATTCATGTTTTTTTTTATATTTCCTTTTTAAATGGCCCTCTTTTCGCTGGTCTTTAATGTCTTGAAGAAGTATTTATTTATTTTATCTGGTGTACTTTGTGTCGATGCTGATGTTGATGCTGATGTTGATGCTGATGTTGATGCTGATGTTGATGCTGATGTTGATGCTGATGGTACTCGTGATAGATGTTTACCCCTGTAACCTTAATTCCCTCTGAACTGACACCAGAGATATGTAACCTGTCCCTAAAGTCAATGCATTTTTCCCTACAAAAAAATGTTCCTCACAAAATTCCCCATACTAAAATTCCGCACACGCAAATTCCTCATCAGAAGATTGCACGAACAGAAAATTTCCAAAACCTCGGAAAATTCCCCTCATAGGTTATTCCATCCATCCATCCCTGTGGCGCTACAGCCCATGTAGAGCGTTGGCCTGCCTCACCACTTCCTTCCACTCAGACCTAGCTAATGCCTTTTATTTTCCATGCTTGGACTTTCAGCTGTTGTAGATCTTTTTCCACATCATCCATCCATCTAAGCCTAGGTCTGCCTTTGATATAGACTGTACAATTCATGGTTGCTTCGTATTCTCCATCCATATTCATCCTTTGTTGGTCCATATATTTTCCTGAGGACTTTCCTCTCCCATGTGTTTAATATGTTTTCTACCCTTTTTTGTTAGGGTCTAAGTTTCACTTGCATATGTTACAACTGGTCTGATTACAGTTTTATAAATAGTTTTCTTTGTTTCTCTTGTAATATTTTTTCTTTTGAGTATTTTCTGGCTACTGAAGTATAACCCAATTTCCGGTTGATATTCTTCCTTTTGTTTCTGTTAGTAATTCGTTTCTTTCATTTAACAAGGATCTTGGGTATTTGAATTGATTTACTTTTTCAAAAGTTTGGTTTTTAATTTTAATAGCTTCATCTGTTTGTTCTTCTCTTATCATGGTCATGTATTTTGTTTTTTGGTTGTTAACTTCCAGCCCTGCTTGTAGAGATGCGTCTTCTAATTCAATAAATGATTGTGATATGTCTTTTATACTTTTCCTTAGCAGTGCTATGTCATCAGCATATGCAAGATACTGAAGTGGTTGGTTGTAGAGTGTGCCCGTTGGTTGTGGGTCTTGAGTTTCCTTCATAAAGTATCCGGTAATCATTCCTCGAGTGTCAATGTGCATGTTTCTCATAACTCTCTCTAATGTTAGGTTAAAAAGGTTAAGTGAGTCTCCCTGTCGTAGGCCTCGTCTAATCTAAAATTCCCTTGAATAGATTATTCCGCAAAAAGAATATTGCTAAAAATGTGTGTGTGCTGTAAGTGTATCGGGTGTGTAGAACTAAAAGAAAAGTAGATCTCTATTTTGACAGGCCAGACTTCAACACAACACACACCATACATTTTACAAAGGGGAAATCGCTATCTATGGAATTGGAAAAAAATATATGCTTAATATCGATTTTTTAGTAGGCCTATTTCTTAGATTAATCAGTAACATTAAATATATAACATATTGATTACTCGTGTATGGATTATCTTATTGATTAGATATGGCAATTCTGGCTGTTGAACTCAATATGTTGACAGTTTTATACTTGCGTGAGGACTCTTCAAATTTTATTTACAGTTTTCTCAAAACTTTGAGACCCTGACATCACTGGCGGGTTTTCGATTGATATGTTTATAGCTTAATTTTTGTGTTTCTTTTTTTTTTCTCTTTTATCAAATAAACTTTAAATATTTGGAGGTCCGTTCCCTTTTGGGTGAATAATTTTCATTGCGCTATTGTATGATACCAGTTCTATTCTAGATGTTTGTAGACATTAGTTCCCACACAGCTGTTAGTGTCACCGCCGTAGGATTCGCCACTTTCTTTATCCCTATATCATATATTTATTTCTATATAATATATTTGTAGATATATTTATATGAAAATACAAAATAAAAATGATTTTAGATTTGATCATTAACATTTCGGCAAGCATTTCGTGCCAAACTTTGAAATTAATTCCAGATTCCAAGCCAGGGGCGTCGGTAGACAGTAGCTCATACGAGTATCAGCCCCCTCAGCCTGCTCCGCGATCTGGCGACGGCCACCAGATGAACTATCTGATGTACGTCAACCCAGTGACGTGTTCACTCTTCCTGCTGCTGTTGGTTGTCTTCCTCATCATGTACGTCTCCTTCCTGCACACACTGCGCAGGTCCGTGGACAGCATCCGGAAAGAAATTGAAGGCACCAGGTCCCGAGACAAGTTCCTTAACTGTGGATGCAGGAAGCCTCTTAAAGACAAGGACTACGTTTGCCCTTAGTCATAAATTCACATATATCAGCTGAGTGTTAATTATCACTACAACATATGTACAATGTACTCATTTACATAACAAATATTATGCTAAATGTGTTATAACCTTTTAATGTGTAATGATTATGACATAATAAACTGTTCTTACAAAGCCTCTAAGCCTTAAAGGAAATTCAGCGAAATTAAACTTGGCATATAGAATTTTCTAGGGCATTACTTTGAAATAAACATTGTGTTTCTTCATAACAATTTCTAATATTTATTTTTCTTATTGTTTTATTTTTGTTATACTTCTTATTCCATTCAGAAATCTTGCAATACGACTTTTTTTAGTTGCCATCCGAAGTAAATACTTCATTTATTTTTAAGGGTATTCTTTAAAATAATCCATTGGCGAGACTGTTAAAACAGCCACCATTATTGTCCATTGGTCAAACCAAACTATATTAAAATAAGTTGCAGGTGGGTGTAGAAAAACAAAAGGGTGGTTGTGGGGGGGGGGGGTGTATAGAATCTGCTTTCTTCTTTCTTACATTAATTTTTTTTTAAGGGTATTCTTTAAAATAATCCATTGGCGAGACTGTTTAAACAGCCACCATTATTGTCCATTGGTCAAACCAAAATATATTAAAATAAGTTGCAGGTGGGTGTAGAAAAACAAAAGGGTGGTTGTGGGGGGGGGGGGGTGTATAGAATCTGCTTTCTTCTTTCTTACATTAAATCCATTGTTTTCCAGTTAAACTCAGATATTGTGGCGTACTGTTGGATAACGAGGGTTCTCATAGTTTCCATGAATGGTTTCTTTTGACTTGATTTTCAAATATGATGACTTGGTTCTATATGTAGATCTGTTGCTCTATATGTAGACCTGTTGAAACTTGTTCTCGTGGATATGCAACTCTGACTCACTGAGCCGTACCACATACCAATGCCAGACTGTCTGTTGGATCTGTTCATGGCTGACTGATTTGTGGGTTACATCAAACGACACTCTGTTTCAGCAACTCAGTCTGGATGTTTTTAAAAGAGAAATTGTAATAAGCGGGAGAGACTGCATTCAGGTTAGCAAACAAGAAAATTAATGAAACAAAGTAAAGGAAACCCTGAAAAAAAAAAGAACGGATCAAAACAACGAACGTGTATCGACAAGACGCCTTCATCAGCGAACAAACAAAAGTCAAAACAGAATTTAGTTGAAATTTTGTATACGAGAGGCTAGCAAGAGGAACGTGACAGAAAATAAGTAGGTGAGAGATTAAAAAGACATGTAAAAGGGGAAAGAAGAGAGGAAAAGTCCACTGCGATTGGTCGTGACATTACAAAACTGTGCTCGTTTGAACAATATACAAAGATCTCACAAAAACGTAGCATTTTCTTCCTATTATATAAATTTTACAATATTCAAATTTAATATAAGCTAATAATGAACGATAAGTATTGTGCAAAAAAAAATAATAATAGTTTATAATTCCTCTGACAAATTCTAATTTAGGCAAATAATTAATGCTCTTTTTGATTTACATTTCAGAATGAAAATGTGGCTAAAGAGGCCAAAACAATCTACAATTTTAAAATTGGCTATGATATTTTTAAAAAAATAATTTTTAATCTAGCTCACTTATATATAGCCACATAAACAACAGCCACCCTTGCTGCTTAACAGGAGCTCCACACGTGTCATATTCACAAGGGGCGTTTCTAAAAATCCATTGAAGCGTGCATGACAACCATGGGTATAATCCATTCATCCATCACAGAACTTCACTTAGATGTGACACGATTCAAACCCCATTCATTAGCTCCCCTTGTTTAAAGGTGACATGACACGTTTTTTGACGGCCTCGTAATGGATGGCCACTTAACTTCAAACCTTTCTTTGATACTGACACTCAGTGTTTTATTCTGTCTACGTATTCGTAGACACTTTACTTCAGGTCAACCTAACCTCCTGCACCTCAATGCCTGTTATCTCGTTGTTGAAGCTCACAAGGTAACATCAAGGTTATCACACCATTTAAAAATTAGTTCACTAAAATATTTCAAAATATACTTCAGTCAGAAGTTGGGATAACGCTGTTCGTTGCCTTAAAAAAGACCCGGTGGTGATGTCGAGTCTGTTGGCATATGGACTTTAGAGCGTCTGTAGTGACCATTATGTGCATAATTTTATTTCTTGATTTTTTTAAATTAATTATTTTATATGACAGTGCAAATACAATGTACCCAATGAAGAAATGGGTAAAGTAATTGTTTGTATCATTGATAATCTCAATAACACTAATGATAAGAGCTAAGCGCAAGAACCCTTAACTCAACTAGAGCAAAGATTGACTGGGTTTCCTCCCTTTGACCAGTTTTTCCACCATTGGACAGCTGTCTGGTCATCTTTATATCAGGATTATCAAACTAACGGCCAACAGGCCAATTGAGGCCCGCAAATGCGAAATTTTGCGGCCCGATACCTGACAACAAAGTTTATATCAATAATTTGACCTTCCTCGAAGGTTTCAGTCGTATCTCCCCGACTGGTCTAATTCTGATTTATTATGTTTGTATAGATTTGGACGTTGAAAACCGTTTTAAAATCGAACAAAAAAGTTTTTACTTGATGGCATCTCATGATACAAACATGGCGGCCAAAGAGCGGTTTTGAGAGAAGTTTTAAAAAGTCATTTGGTGGGTAATGCACAACTATAATTATTTAAATTGTCGCAATCTGATACAGTATCAAAGAATCCTTATTAAAATTGCCGCTGAAGTTGACGAGTGGGGGTGGGGGGGGGGGGGTTTCGGAGCCAGCCAGCTTGGTCACTTTCAAAATACGGTTAGTCAAATAGGCCTTTCTACGAATCAAAAATCAAAATTCTTTCTCTCTTAATTGCCGCTGAAGTTGACGAGTGGGGGTGGGGGGGGGGGATTCCGAGCCAGCCAGCTTGGTCACTTTCAAAATACGGTTAGTCAAATAGGCCTTTCTACGAATCAAAAATCAAAATTCATTCTCTCTACAATAGCATCTTCCTCCGCATCAATATTTTATAACATATTGCCCGTTTCTACCTTCTGTTTGAACAAGTTTTAGTTTTAAAATATTTAGTCGGAAACGCCATATTTTATTTTATGCTTTTTCGTCTTTAGCGTATATAAATGAAAGGACTACTTTCAAGCTTAGTCTTAACCGGAAGCTCATTATTTTCAAAGCATTTATTTGCTGAATATTTTTACTTTAGATCACCGGGAATTTTATTTTCTTACTAAGGATATAATGCCGTTAGCAATGATAGGCAATGTGACGGCTGGGTTAGTTGTGGAGTTCAGGGGTGACGGGATGACGGCTGGGTCTCATTGTGGAGCTTAGGGGTAACGCGATGCTCAACATTCGAGTTTGAATGTCTTGGCATAATTTTTGGAATGAACAAGCATAACTATGTGCAGTGATGTGTTATTGTTTTAGCCGAAATTAATGTAGATTTATCTGAAGTAACTAAAACTGTAGAACATTTTGTATCGATTCAATCTCAGCTAAATGTTCTTTGTTACCAACCGTCTTTTTGTTCAACGCTAGCGCAAAACTTCTTCGGTGACATACGACTGAAACCATCGTGGAGGGTCACACCTTACAATAGTATTTTAAATTAACGAACGGTTCATATTTCATACGTCAGAAATTACGTCTTTATTTGGTAATTCACTCTCTGACTACTGCAGCCTCATTCACTATCTAAGTTTCTACATCTCCCTAAGAGCAAAGTGTTGTGATACGCGATTCGGGAGTGTTGCTGAGTGGAGGGAAAATGTTAAAATGTTATCACACAGTCCAAATACATTTTTGTGTCACCCTACCCCAATCAAGTCTTTCCTTAAACCTTTTGTGAAGAGAAAGGTTGAACAATTTATGAGAGATTCCTTTCACCTTCCCTAAGATTTCCAGGTATATGTCGGTCTTGAAAAAAGTATGCCTACAAATAGTCATACAGCCTATCTGGCGGTCTTCACATCATTGCCCTACTGACAACATTGCCCTACTGACAACATTGCCCTACGCTATATCCTCCTGCCTTTAAACCAGGCCTGTAGAACTCAAAATGGAAGGCGGGCCGTAATACCTTATAAAAAGCTTGTGCGGCCCAAAAGAAACAGGACAGGGGGGGGGGAAGCTAATAAGAATAAATAATATTTCGTTACTTCGCGGACCGTAAAGTCGATGCACGCGTGACGCATGCGCCCCGCGGGTCGTATGTTGTGCAGGCCTGCTTTAAACAATAGTCCTACAGACAGCCCTCCGAAGATTTTGACATAAACTCGAACAAAGCGAAGTTAATATAAAGGCTTTAAAAACAGACTTCTTTGAAGCTGCTAGTTTTATATCTTAGATCTTAGAGAGACCATAGAATCGCGTGATATGCCTGATTGCATACTGCAACTACAAAGCAACATTTGGGATCTGGGGCTGGGGTGGGGGGTTGTGGTTGTTATTGTTGAAGGTTTTCAAGAGTTGATGCTAAAATGACAGATCTGTCCAATAAAGAAAGACAACCCTTACCTTTAGCACGTTCTTGAGCCCGTCGTTTGAACTCAAAGCGTATCGTCTGTCAAAGTCATGTTAGACTTACGTCCCTTGAATACAGGGGTAGCTATAATTTGAATGTTCATACTGGTGGAAGGGCGAAAAAAGAAAATGTGAACAATTGATATTTTATTCGAACGATACATACAAAACTACATTACTGCTTTTATGGTATAGATCAGTGATGTTATAGATCAGTGATTGTATAGATGAGTGATGATATAGATCAGTGATTGGATATATGAGTGATGATATAGATCAGTGATTGGATATATGAGTGATACGCAACATTTTTTTTTACCTCGCGGCCCACCTACACCCTTCCCACAACACATTTTAAGCATGACAAAATACGCAAATGATTTACTGTGGTTTACACAAGCTAAAAATCATTTTTCTTTCCTCTTATAGTTTATAGCCGTGAGATAACATTAGCCTCTAGAGCAGCGGTTCTTAACCTATGGGTCGCGACCCCTTTGGTGATCGAACGACCCTTTCAAGTAGGTCGCCTAAGACCATCGGGGAAAAAAATAATTTTGTGGTTGGAGGTCGCAGCATTAGGAAGATTGAGAACCACTGCTCTAGATCTTTTACAGTCTGTAACGGACTATGTTTTCACATGTAAACAGAGAGGTAGCATGAGTGGACAGTGAGTGTGTTCACCAGGTTTTTCCACGGGGAGAGACAATCAATGTGGATTGTATTTTTGAGAACAAATGTGAACTCCACGTTTTTGGAGAGTAAAATTATGTTTTTGTCAGAGCGGTTGTTTTGCACGCTTTGCTGGTAATAAAGTATGAGTTGACTGAGATAGTAGAGAGCTGAGCGCAGAGCAGTAGAGTCAGTCAGTAGCGTGAGAGCTGTGAGATTAGACAGTTGAGCTGAGTTATAGTAGTCTGAGGACGTGTCTTTCTTAATGATGGAATACTATAGATATATATGTGAAATTACATTCATGCAAGGATTATTTATTAATATTATCAATATAAAGTGTGTTCAATAAAGTACTGTGAGTTTTAACTAGAATTGAGTATTCTTCTTTACGTGCCTGAATAATAAGTGAAAGAATGAAGAAGACTGAGTCGGCATCCTGAAGCGTTAATATAAGTAACCATACTACTGACATAACCCACAGCATAAGAAATAACATCCCACGCCATGTCAGAGTAGAAGTGTGTTACAAATGGTGTCAGAAGCGGTGTAACGACGATGCGTTACAAATATTGTCAGAAGTGTCAGAACAACGATGTATTACAGAACATTGAGTAACAATGATATATTTTAACATTCGAATCGAACGTCATTACGCCCGAGTATTTGTCAAGTCTGAGAAGAGTCCACGACACACAGAGCAAGCTGACAACGATTGAATTTAGGTCAGTCACGGGAGTCAAAAGTTGAGAGTTCAAACAGCTAACTGGTACACTGTTTCAATTATATAACAGTGGAGTGAATATTCTCGTGGAAGAAACAGCAAGAAATCTATTTTACAGTTATTAGTCAACGAAAGAGATGATCCACACAAAACCAAAAGAAGTCTGATGTCATTACAGATGAGATGTTTTATCAAGACAGCGGAAGTAAGATTTCCCCAGCATAATCTTTACTTTATACAAGCAGCACAGTTCAAGTCAAGTAATTCTTCAAGTAATTCTTCAATTACTCACAAGTGCAACAGAACCGGAGAGAAATTAGACAATTTTCAATTATTGGATTATCACAATTACACTATTACGCAAGGTACTTACATTGGAGTATTGCAGCAATTTGTGGTGTAACTTTTCTCATTGGATTATTTTACCCAAGTACACTACCACATAGGATTATCTACTACCTAGAAGGAGCATCTACTACATAGGATTATCGACTACACAGAAATCATAGCGTCACAGAGGAGCAGAGGTGACCAACTAAAGATTTCTTTTGGACACTTTCACTTGGTATTTATGTATATTATGTTATGTATTATATATATAATTTAAGACTTTAAAAATATACTTATATCATACTTAATTAGATTAAGTAAATTTTTTACTTTTTCTGTGTAATATAAGTTTAATTTTAGAGTATACTGTAGGGACATCCACGGTGTTATCTTTCCTAGGGAAGTTTTTTTATTAAAACGGTAAAGGTTTCTTCTGGCCCTATTTATAACACTGTAGGATAATTTTGTGTTAGCTGTGAAGTCTAGTTTGTACATTGTCATAACTGTTGTTTTTTAGTAGATCTTGTCATATTTGTGCTATTTGTCTTGTCATTGTTATACATATTGTCAACCTACTGTCATATTTTCTACTATCTTGTGGTCCATAAACTACACAGTACTTTTGTATTTGTTGTCTCATTTGTGTACATGTAAACGTCTACATATCTGTATTTATGTTGTAAAATAGACAATTTAATTATTTTAAATTTTTCTTACACTTATTTATAACTTATAATTCATGTATCAACTTGCATTTGTGTATACATTCATTAACATGTAGATATATGAAATATCGTAAACTATTTTAATTGATAACCAAAGAATAAGGAGATAACTGATATACTGATACATAACAATATAATTTTAGTTACTCACATTACACATAAAAAATGGCAGAGTACTTGGAATTATTAGAAGTAGGTGAGAAGCTTGGTTTGAAGCAGGAGAATTTAACTGACTTCGTAACTAGGGAGATGGACAAAATACGGAACAAACAGGAAAGAGACAAGGAGAGAGATAGTCAAAGACAGAAAGAAGACAAAGACCGACAAGACAAAGACAAAGACCGACAAGACAAAGACAAAGACCGAGAAGCTAGAATGTTAGAGAGAAACGATCTTAAACAAATAGAAGAAATGAAATTAAAAGGACAAAAGGAAATAGAAGAACTTAAATTAAGGGAACAAGATATGAAAATAAGAGAGGAAGAGCTAAAACTAGAAAGAGCTAGGATAGAATCAGGACAGCATACTACATCAACAAGCAATAGGGAAACCAACAGTGCATACAAACCTAAATTTAGAGAATTTAATGAACATAAAGAAGAAATTATTAGTTATCTGTCACAATTTGAAGGCATATGTCAGTCTTACAATTATAGAGAAGAGACTTGGGCTAATATTTTATTGAGCAGATTATCAGGGAAAAGCCTAAGTATTATTAATTCACTTAGTGAAGAACAAAAGAATAATTATACCTATATAAAGAAAGTTTTGTTAAAGTTCTATGGAAACACAGAAGACATTTATAGAAAAAATTTCCACAACATAAGACTAGAGAGAGAAGTAGACCCTAACACCACCATATTCAATATTAGAGACAATCTTGTCAAATGGCTTGAATTAACTGAAATTGACCTAAATGATCCAAAAGCATTACTGGATATGTTTATCATAGACAAAATATTAAGAAATGCATCAGTCTCTTTATTTTCATTCCTTAAAGAGAGAAAGATTAAAAATGAGCGTGAGTTAGTTGACTCAATCACAACATTTAAAGATGCTCACCCCAATGAAGAGCTAGACAATAGAAACAGCACACTAGCCTCTATTAGAAACACACCCAGTGATAGGGACAGTCAAAAACAAAACACATATCAAAATAGAAGATACCACAGCCTGCCTGCCAGATGGCAAAACAATAAATTTCAGAAAAGTCATCAAAACAATTACCAGACACCATATACTAATTATTCAAACAACAACAAATGTTTCTACTGTGGCATTCCAGGTCACAAAAAATATGAGTGTAGGAAATTACATAGAGATTTAGGACATTCACAACAATACTATCAGAGAACATCACCCAACACTAGTCCAATAAGACACAACAATACAAATAGGAGTAGACAACCATATAAAAATCAAAGATATAATTCCAATCAGACTAACAGTAGACAAAACACCAAACCACATGAAACTTTAGCTAGCGCATGTCACAGTGAAGGAAGTTTACAATTTTTTCCTTCTTATGTAAACAACCAACTTGTTCAGTGTCTAAGAGACACAGGTTGTACAACAATAGTAGTTGACAAAAAATTGATTGACCCTAAAGACCATATATCTGAAAAAACCACAGTCATGTTAGCAAATAACACAAAAGTTGAATGTTATAAAGCAGTAGTGGACATAGACTGTCCATGGTTGACAGGAAAGGTAACGGCAGTACTTATGGACAACCCAGTCTGTCAGTTAATAATTGGAAATATTAAAGAAATTCCAGATAATTCCCAAGAACTATTCTTAAATTGGATTGAATCAAAAAATTTAACCAAAGAGTATATAGGTGCAATAACAAGACAACAACATAAAACTAGTCAGACACAGCCCGAAATAGAAGAAAAATTAGACATTCCAAAACAAATATCTAGAGAAGACATAATTAGAATGCAGACAGAAGATAGGCAAATTCAGGACATTAGAAACAAAATTAAGGACAATAACACAATTTATAGAGGACATAATTACACAATAAAACATAATATTCTAATCAGAAATTTTGAGAAAGGTGAAATCAAAAAATCTCAAATAGTAGTACCAGTAATACTCAGAAACAAAATACTCAACCATGCACATGACAGTCCTTTGGCTGGACACATGGGTATAAAAAAAACATTAGAGAGGGTCACACAGAATTTTTATTGGCCAGGCATACACAAGGACATAAAGAAACACATAAACAAATGCATACCATGTCTGACAAAAAACCCAATACACAGTAAACACAGAGCACCCATACAACCCACAGACAAAATAGGTAGAAACTTTGAGAAGGTAGCTATAGATATCATTGGTCCTCTTAATCCACCATCAAATAAGGGACACAAATTTATTTTAACCATGATTGATATGGCATCTAGATGGCCAGAGGCAATTCCCCTCAAAAACATTAATTCAGAAACAATTTGCATGGCATTATTAGATGTATTTACAAGACATGGGTTCCCTGATAAAATATTGTCAGATAATGGAACACAGTTTACTTCCAACTTAACCAATGCAGTTACAAAAATGCTAGGTATAATACAAGTACATTCCACAATATATAGACCACAGGCTAATGGTATGGTAGAACGATGGAACAAAACACTAAAAACAATGTTAAATAAAACAACAATAGACCACCCTAGAGAATGGCACCTATATATACCCATGGTTTTATTCGCCTATAGAGAGAGTATACAAGACACCACTGGGTACTCTCCATTTGAGCTAATGTTTGGGGCCAATCCAAAGGGACCGTTAACTCTTTTTAAAGAAAATATTTTAGGCCAGAAAGGCACACAACAAGACACATTTGACATAATTACAAAAATTAGAGAGAGGATTACATATGGCATAGAAAATGCTAAAGAAAACACTGATAGGGAGTCTAAAAGACAAAGACATATAAAGAATACACATAGATACCTCAGAGATCTTAAAGTACATGATAAAGTTTTGGTATGGTTGCCAAACAATAATGGACAAAAGATTTGGCAGGGTCCGTTTACAATTCATGACAAGTTAAATTTAGTTGATTATGTAATTCACATGAAGGGTGAATTGAAAGTCCTACATGTGGACTTGCTCAGAAAATATGACTCTGTTCCTGAAGAGTTAGAAACCATCAGTAATGAAATAAGTAGCACAGCCACCGTTGCTAGTGTTATACAATTAGAAGACAATGAAAATAACACCACAACAAACAGACACTTAACAACAATTCTAAAAGAATACAAAGATGTCATCACAGAGAACATAGGACACACTAGCAGTTTAGAACACAAGATAATATTAACACAGGAACCCACATTCAAACACAAAATCTATCCAATTCCATATGCATTTAGGGAAGAAGTAAAGAAAGAACTAAATCATTTAATACAGACCAACAAGATTAAAAGATCAGATTCACCAATAGCATCACCCATGGTAGTAGTAAAAAAGAAAAATGGCCAGTGCCGTATATGTTGTGACTATAGGGAGTTAAATAAAATCACACAATTAGATGCAGAACCCATGAGGGACACCAGAGAACTACTGGAAGAAATAGGCTCCTCCACATTATTCACCCACTTAGATTTAAACAGAGGATTCTGGCAAATAGGCATGCATCCGGATTCCATGCCTTTGACTGCATTTGCCACAGAGGAAGGCTTGTTCGAATGGACAGTAATGCCATTTGGTCTAGTTAATTCCACCGCAACATTTTCTCGATTCATGCGAATCATGCTAGAAGGCATACCAAATGTCGTACATTTTGTCGATGACATCTGTATTCACACTAAGGATATGAAGACACATTTAGAGACTATAAAAACAGTACTAAACAAATTAAGAGCACATGGAGTTACAATAGCACCAAACAAATTAAAGTTTGCACAAGAGGACATTGAATTTTTAGGATTTAAAGTCGGTAAAAACACAATTCAGCCCACAGAACACAACAGAGGAAAAATACTAAATATAAAAACACCACACACTCAGAAAGAAGTAAAAGCCATTTTAGGTTTGTGCAATTTTTACAGCACTTTTGTTCCAAAATTTTCTGATGTTACACTACCCTTAAGGAAACTAATAAATAAAGATAGCAAGAAACAAATAGTATGGACGGATGAATGCGAAAATACACTGAGAACAATCAAAGAAATTTTCCAAAGTGACAACATATTGTTATCACCCAATTTTAAACAATCTTTCACTCTAGTTACAGACGCCTCCAACATTGGATTAGGAGCTTGCCTTATGCAAGAATACAATCATAAATTAAGACCCATTACCTATTTAAGTAGAGCATTAAGCAGAACTGAAATTAACTACTCAACCATTGAAAAAGAATGCTTAGCAATTGTGTGGGCACTTACCAAACTACAGAAATATCTATTAGGCAGAAAATTTACATTATTGACTGATCACAAGCCATTAATGGCACTGAATAGAAAGAAAATAGCGAATAGTAAAATAAACAGATGGTCGTTGATACTATTAGATTATCAGTATGAGATAAGGACAATAAAAGGAAAAGACAATACAGTAGCTGATTTCCTTTCCAGACACATTGAACATGCAGACAATGACAAAGACACTGACTTAAGACACATTAGTCAGACATTCTAAATGAATATACACACATACGTTCACTCAGTTTTTTGATAAGACACTTGTACATATCAATTTTTGTAAATGAATATCATATTTTAACCGATTGTAAATTTTCTAATGCAAAATTTAAGATTGTTACATTCATTTTGCAGTGTTTATTATTCATTAAGATGTTAATGTCACTTCACATTATCATACATAAAGATTTTAAGAGGTTGTCATTGGTGATTTTTTAATTTTTTGCCAGGGTACATTATTCACTATTAAGTGTGATATTAACAGTAAAAGACTCTGTATTTCATAATGATGAAATGTTAATGTTGTTACACTGATTTGATTGTTAGATGTGGCATTGAAATTTTCTAAGAGACATTATCATTATTTCAACATATAATGCCAAAAATTTTGTTGCACAAAATTTTTTCAGATGGGTGGGGCATGTAACGGACTATGTTTTCACATGTAAACAGAGAGGTAGCATGAGTGGACAGTGAGTGTGTTCACCAGGTTTTTCCACGGGGAGAGACAATCAATGTGGATTGTATTTTTGAGAACAAATGTGAACTCCACGTTTTTGGAGAGTAAAATTATGTTTTTGTCAGAGCGGTTGTTTTGCACGCTTTGCTGGTAATAAAGTATGAGTTGACTGAGATAGTAGAGAGCTGAGCGCAGAGCAGTAGAGTCAGTCAGTAGCGTGAGAGCTGTGAGATTAGACAGTTGAGCTGAGTTATAGTAGTCTGAGGACGTGTCTTTCTTAATGATGGAATACTATAGATATATATGTGAAATTACATTCATGCAAGGATTATTTATTAATATTATCAATATAAAGTGTGTTCAATAAAGTACTGTGAGTTTTAACTGGAATTGAGCATTCTTCTTTACGTGCCTGAATAATAAGTGAAAGAATGAAGAAGACTGAGTCGGCATCCTGAAGCGTTAATATAAGTAACCATACTACTGACATAACCCACAGCATAAGAAATAACATCCCACGCCATGTCAGAGTAGAAGTGTGTTACAAATGTTACAGTCTAACATGTTTTAGAACATAATGTAGCTAGTCACTATTTAAGCACGAAAATCAATACAAAATAAGTATTGTGGTATTATCTTTGTTTTAAAAGGAGTTAACTCAAAGGAACAATCCCATTGAACCACAACAGCATAGTCTTCTGACAGAGACAACGGACCTCGCACTTCGCGACTTTTGACAACCATGTTTCCAAGTTACCGCCTTTTAGTTCAATGCCAAAACTAACAAACAACAACAACAACAATAACAAAACAACCACACACACACAGAGGACGCGAGCAAAATCAAAAACAAATGTGTCCCACTATTAACACGTTTTGTAGTAGTCACGTGACATATCTTCGTTACCCTCCGTCTGGACATGACGGGGGGGGGGTGGGGGGGGAGGAGAGGGGGAGCTTAGTTTGTGTTGCGTTTGTTTTTATTTAACGGTGATGAACTTTGACCTCGACAGTGTAAACCTTATTAAAACATCTAGTCCAAGAATGTTTACACTGAAGGTGTGAAAAGCGTCTGATCCTAGGCCAAAGTGACAGGGCGACGTATATCACACTTCGCCCCAGTCACATGACTCAATTATTGAGATAGCCACTTTTCATGTGACCCACCACAATTAAAAATGGGGATACGCTGTGATATTTGACTTTAAACCAGGGGGTCTCAAACTCGTGGCCCGTGGGCCATTTGTGGCTCGTAAGACGATATTTTGCGGCCCGCTTAATGACAGCAAAGTTTAGTATTAATAAGGCCCACGCGTTTTCCCCATTCCAACATCTATAATGTGACCCTCCACGGCGGTTTCAGTCGCATCTCACCGACTGGTCTAATTCTGATTTTTATCACGTTTGTCTAGGTTTGGACGTTGCTTAGAATGGTAGAAATTGTTTTAAAATCGGACTAAAAGTTGTTTTTTTTAATAGCATTTTATGAGACAAACATGGCGGCCAAAGTGTGGCTTTGAGAAAAGTTTAAAAAGTCAGTTAGTGGTTAATGCACAACCATCATTGTGTAAATCGTAGCAATCTGACACAATATCAAGGAATCCTTATTAAAATTTCCGCTAATGTTTAAGACGGGCGAAATTCTGAACCTGTCAGCTTGGTCACTTTCAAAATAGGGTTTAGTCAAAAATGTCTTTTCTACGATAAGAATCAAAATTCATTCTCCCTACAATAGCAACTTCCTTCCCATCAATAGTTGATAAATGTTGCCAGCTCCTGCCCACTGTTAGAACACGTTTTAACGTTTAAAGTCTTCATGGAGACGGATCGGGTGGTTGTTCCTGTACTAAGTGATCCCAAATGGCTCACGGACTTGGCTTTTCTTATTGACATTGCACAGAAGTTTGATGTACTCAGCAAGAAGTTACAAGACCTTGAGCAGCTTGTCAGTGTTGCCAATGACAATGTCAGGGCATTCTGGACAAAACTTGTTTTGATTGTGTTATGATTCTTAGAGCAACCTCTACCATTTCACACCATGCAAAGTACTCATGGACTCGGGCACACCATTCAGTAGCATGTAAAGCTACAGGAAGAATTTGATCACATGATTTTGGACTTCAAAACACATAGAGCCACTTTTCAACTTTTTGCTGACCATTTCTCCTTCATTGTGGAAGATGCCCCCCTCCTCCCCCCCCCCTCCAACCAAAAACCCTATTTTTTCTCGCTTCAAATGGAGCTGATTGAGTTTCAGTGCAGATCTGAGTTTAGGGACGTGAATGCAAAATCAAACAAGAATGAAAAATGTATGATCGCATTGCCCTCCACCTTCCCTGAGATTACCAGCTTGTTCGATCGGATCATGTACCTTTTAGGGAGTAACTATCTGTGAGAAAAGCTCTTTTCCACTGTGAACTTTAACAAGTCAAATTTCAGGGCCAAATTTACTGATGAGGATCTTCAGGCTATACAGGCTTCCTCACTGAAGCTAAATGTTGTTCAGCTGTGTAAGAACAAGCACTTCCAGGTGTCTTACTTGCAACAATGAGTAGGAGGAAGTAGGTGAAGCTTAGTTCTCGAGAACCTTAATTTTTTTTATGTGTTATTAATAAAGGTTGAGCAGATTGTAACAGTTGTTTTTTATTGAATTTATAATCGCTTTTTTGTGGAATACTTGATGCGACCCAGTCTCATTCAGACTCTATACTCCTGCGGCCCCCGGATGATTTGAGTTTGAGACCCCTGCTTTAAACCATTCAAGGCTTGTTTATGGGCCAATCATTTTTTTTTCTTTCGTTTGAAGAATGAGTGTCGTCACCACGTGTTTTTTACCTCTTGGAGGAAAATTTGCCGCGCCGCACCTAGCACAAACCCGCGCCACATCTAGCATCGTCTCGCGGCACACCGGCTGTCTAGGGCATCCCAGGGGCCTCACACATATTCAGGCATTAGGCTGCCCATATAGATAATGAACATTCAATTTTTATTTATTTTTTAATAATTTAAATTTAATTTGCCTTAAAAGTTCAGTGGCAACCATGTTTCCCAAATTGACCCCACAAGGGTCATGGTCATGACTGTCAATGACAGGTCATTACTGCCGCTTCTGTGGTGATGCTAGAGCCGTAGATTTTGGCCCTGGCATTCCCTGCGGATGCAGAGGGCCTCTGATATTTAGTTAAGGGGCTCAAATTCAAGCTGTGAAATTTGGATAATAAAGTGGCCGGCGAATGGGAGGTGGGGCTCCAAACGTTACTGGACGCCTCTAGGTGGTAATGGCGATATAATCGTCCCCCTACCGAATTTACCATTATAAATGGCAATCCCAAGTTTTATTTTTAAACTGTTAACTTGTAAACTAGTTTCACTTCTTTCTGAACGAGGAACAAGATCAAATTTACATTGTGGTTTTTATTTATTCTTTTTTTTATACATTTTCATTGTTGTATGTATTGTTGTTTCTATTGGCTTTCTATTGTTTTTTATAATGTTGTTAATATAGTTTTTACATATTTGTTTATATTGGAGTTTATATTGCTATTTAGATTGGTGTTTATATTGGTGTTTATTAGGCGTTTATATTGGTGTTGATATAGTTGTTTATAATCGTGTTTTATATTGCTGTTAAATTGGTGTTTATATTGGTGATTATATTTGTGTTTATGTTTTGAATCGACCTGAAATATTCGGAGTTTTTTTATATGTTTACCGGCATGTTTTTTGGAATGAATATATAAAAATTGCAATCCAAATTATTAATTTCAAAACTTAAATAAAGTTATAAAAGAACAATGTTATTTAGTACCATCCACAAAAGAAAAAAAAGGTAAAGATTTTTTAAAGTATAAACAGAGCCTGGTCAAAGGTCACCTAAATCGCCACTGCCCCCTCTTCTGCTACTCTCCCAGTAAAAGTAAAAGATGCAAAACTTAGTTTAGGTATGTGCCAAAATACAGCCCTGAATTTTGAATGCGTGAAATATTTTCTGGAGAGGGGCTCACAAGCCCCCAAAACAGACCCATCCCATCGAGCCGTCGCAAGGGCCTTGTAACCCCTGCGGCTGAACGGGAACCTCGGGTGATTTAGGGGCCCACATTTCTGATGTGGAACAAAATTAATAAGAGTTAATTGTAAATCGCATTGAATGGCTAATACTTGACTAATCCTCATGAGAATAACACGTTTTATCATCGTTACAGGAGAGCAACTCTCGTAAACTAGTTCTTTCCCAAAAGGATGGAACTAAGGGATTGAACTAAATGATTGAACTGAAGGATTGACTGAAGGGATTAAACTAAAGGATTGAATCAAAGGATTGAACTAAATGATTGAATGAAAGGGTTAAACAAAAAGATTGAGCTAAAAGATTGAATAGAAGGAGTGAACTAAAGGATTGAATGAAAGGATTGAAAACACAGCACCATGATCAAAATAGTTTGTAAAACAAAAATGGTCTTAAGCAGTTGGCGGTACTTAAAGATCCCGGAGGAGCATGACGAGCCAAGGGACCACAGACAACACGTGATGGACTTGAAGGGGCTTTGATTACGTCTCGAAAACGGCTCCAATATTGATAACAGGCGCTAGCTTTTGTGGAGAATCACGTCTCGCGGCTCCAATCTTGATAACAGGCGCTAGCTTTTGTGGAGAATCACGTCTCGCCGAATAAGAACAATCATTTCAATCACATTGCTTTCGGCTTGACTACGCTAAAGTGATGCAAGTTTCGCCAGCCGCAAGGGGTCGTTCGCAAATTACGTCACGCTGGGGGAGGAGGGAGGTCTGAAAAAAAGTCTTCTTTTTTTTTTTTTTTTTGTGCCTGACGTTATTTGCGAACTACCCCCAAGGAGCACCGTGTGAAATTATTATTTTCATTTTTATTAAATTTGTTTTAAATATTAAGTTAAATTAACTATGAAACCAAAATAAGTCATAAACNTTTTTAAATGTTTTTTTTTTTTGGGGGGGGGGGGGGTCAAATTTACAAAGCCAGTTGCTGAAGGTCTTATTGACGCAACCCGATCTCTATTACCACAATGACTTAATTTCATCCACACAAAGTCAGGCTACAGCAGCTGGAGACACGACACGCTTTGTTTACTTTTGAAACGTCGGGACGACAGGGCGAATGTCACCATGACATGAAAGGAGAGGTCCTAAATCTCCGACATGCTTCTGGTGAATGATGTTACAAAATATGGAGTCCAAGATGTTGTTGGGGGCGGGGGGGGGGTGGTTACAAAACTATGGAGTCATTGGTGTGGTAACTAAACTATGAAGTACATCTAGCTGGTGTTGTATCTAAACTATGAAGTACATGTGGTGGTAGTTGTATCTAAACTATGAAGTACAGGTGATCTGTATGGTAAACTTTGAAGTACAAGTGATTGGTGTGCTACGAAAATTGTGAAGTATCAGTTATTGGTGTGGATGTCACAAAACTACAGGATCCAAATTATCTGGTGTTCATCAGGTTTTGCTTCCTGCAAAGGTTCTATACCAATGTAAAGATGTCAAAAACAAGCGAGCGATTCCTTGACTATTTCCACAGCCCTGTTATCTCATGAAATAATCTTAGTTAAGTGATAAGTTATTAAATCTTGTCTGTTAATCATTGCATCGTCTCTCTGCTATCTGTATTTCCAAATATTAAATTTCAAAACGGCCAGCAAAAACCTCTTTGACATTTCAACTTAGGAAAAAAGAAATAGTAATTTTTTTTAATTTTTTAAAATAATCTACTCTAAGTGGCGCATCACCACCACTCCCCCCCCCAACCCCGTCTTTGTCTACTCTCACACATACACACACAGACACACACACAGACACACACACACACACAGAAACACACAGATACACACAGACACACACACACAGATACACACAGCGACACACACGACACACACAGAGACCAACACACCCCACAACTGAGGTTTCCCTGTAACAGTTAAGCGTCAAATTAGGGGGCAGACCATTTTGGTCACAGGTTAGCGTCACTAAGCAAATAATAGACGTGTTAGTTTAACATGTACTTCCGGGGAGGTCACCATTGCAAGCCACGGATGGGGAATGCTGAGGTCACGCCCCATTAACTTACACATGTTTGAAGATTGTGGGGCTAACTACTGGGTCTATAGGTGGATGTGAAGTGGAACTGCTTGATGGGGCAGCTAGTGGTTCATACTATTTCTAACATTTAATTTTCTAGTTAAGCATTATTTTTTTTTTTTAAAAATATCACTTATTTTCAAACATTTAGTCAGACATAACATTCTTGCATTAAAAAATATAAAAAAACATTCTGCGAATTTCAACTGGTTTTCTAGTTCGATATGTAAATTTTCATCTTGTGCGTGTCTTAATGTTATAATAAATTATTAACAATACAAATTCATGGCGTAAAAGAAAAATAATATTAAATCTAACCACAAGGACTTATTCCCCCCCCCACCCCCAACTTTCACTCACAACTACATCCTCATGGGCGTTTTTATTTCCTTTTTATGTGCACCCCCATTTTCAAGGATCGGCCCCTATTTATATGTATTAGTGCACATCGACATCTGCATGGCATAAAATATACATATTCACCTCCAAATGTAGATATCGACTTACCTTGAATTAGAGACCGACCGAAAGTGATTTTCTGATTTCGGCCGAAGCCGAAAATAGGCCGAAAGTTTAAAATGACTTTCGGCCGAAACCGAAAAAAGGCCGAAATTTTAAAAATGACTTTCGGCCGAAACCGAAAAAAGGCCGAAGATTAAAAATGAATTTCGGCCGAAACCGAAGCCGAAACCGAAAATGAAATATTAAGATATTTTGAAATTCGTTCCCGCATACATTCTGCATACATCGAAAATGATGTGGGAAAGTATAAATATTTACATTCTTTTATAAAAAAAATGAGATAATCGTAAATATTAATAAATAAACATCTAATATAGGGGTCTCAAACTCGCGGCCCGCG
>CAXITT010000305.1:229765-269864 GCA_964033795.1 Lymnaea stagnalis | reverse complement strand
TAAAAAAATGTGGTTCTAAAAGATCGCTTAATTTGTTTTTAAAGATCGTTTAGTTGGTTGTTATTGATCGTTTAGTTTGTTGTTAAAGATCGGTGAGTTTGTTTATAAAGATCACTTAGTTTGTTTTTAAAGATCGTTTAGTTTGTTGTTAAAGATCGTTTAGTTTGTTGTTAAAGATCGTTTAGTTTATTGTTAAAAATCATTTAGTTTGTTGTTAAAGATCGTTTAGTTTGTTGTTAAAGATCGTTTAGTTTGTTGTTAAAGATCGTTTAGTTTATTGTTAAAGATCGTTTAGTTTGTTGTTAAAGATCGCTTAGTTTGTTGTTAAAGATCGCTAAGTTTGTAGTCAAGGATCGGTTAGTTTGTTCTTAAAGATCGCTTAGTTTGTTTAAAGATCGCATAGTTTTTTCATAAAGATCGCTTAGTTCGTTCTTAAAGATAATTGATTTTGTTCCTTAAGATCGATTAGTTTGTTCTTAAAGATCGCTTAGTTTGTTTTAAAGATCGTTTAGTTTGTTCTTAAATGTCCCTTAGTTTGTTGTTAAATATCGTTTAGTTTGTTTTCAAAGATCGCTTAATTTGTTCTTAAATGTCCCTAAGTTTGTTGTTAAATATCGCTTTCGCTGAGTATGACCGAAAACCTGAGTCACTTTCGGCCGGATGGCCGAAAGTCTAAGTCAATTTCGGCCGAAACCGAAGAAAAACCGAAAGTTAACTTTTCTCTTTCGGCCGAAACCGAAATTAAGCCGAAAGTTAACTTTTCAGTTTCGGCCGAAACCGAAACTTGGTAAGTCTAAGTCAATTTCGGCCGAAACCGAAGAAAAACCGAAAGTTAACTTTTCTCTTTCGGCCGAAACCGAAATTAAGCCGAAAGTTAACTTTTCAGTTTCGGCCGAAACCGAAACTTGGCCGAAAGAGATAAAATGGCCACTTTCGACGCCGAAACCGAAGCCGAAGCCGAAATTCGGTCGGTCTCTACCTTGAATGCACCACATTTCTTGAAGTATGTTACGTCGATCGAACACGAGGCCTGTCCGGTGAGTCATGGGAATGCACGTAAGGAATGACGGCGAAAAGCGACTACGTCTCCCATAAATGTACTGTCAAGAAGGTGTTGTTCTGCCGCCACCTGGGCCCGATAAGTCCCCCAAGCTGGTCTCCACGACTCACACGATGCAAGCTGTGGCGGTGGGCTTTAATCTCGCACCCAAATCGCTTTAGTTGTATACAGATGTCATAAAAATAGGTCATTCAATAAGTTTAGGTATGTTTTAAATGTTTTTTTTTTAAAATTTCATTACCCATGTATTACTTCTGGGACTGAATGTTATCTGACTTCAACTTTAAAATTATAAGTCACATCTTCCAATGACGCACAATAAAAAAAAAAAGTAATAGGTCAATTTGTTTCAAGATTGATATCATAGCGAATTTTGTTTGTCAAATTTATTTAAACAATCCCTCAAAAGAAAGTTGTTTGTATCAATCATTTATGAAATGTAATGTCGAGCAATTTGGGTAGAGGTGGGGGGGGGGGGGTTGACTAAACATGCATACAAGTAATGCATTTTATTAGAATTCTAATTAGTGTTCAACAGCACACTTTTTTCACGCCCCTGAACTAAATTAATATTCTCATCTAATAACCCAGACGCTTTCTACACTGGAGATTTATTTCACCAACAATTTAATACGCTAAAGAAAATAGTGCGCACCAAATGCACTTACGATATGTTTTTTTAAAAGAATCTCATTAAGCGAAGCGCAGTTATCGGGAATTTCATTTCATCGTCCCCTTGCAAAACAGGAAAAACTGATTTTTTTTTGGGGGGGGGGGGGGGGGGGGTGTTGGGGTTGGGGCAACAATTCGATGCGCCATGTTTTAGCTCGATAGCTTGACGTGAAGGGAGTCAATGAGCCGTCCCAAAATTTTGCCAGACAGAAATAGACAAACAAAAGCGAAGTTAATCTAAAGAAAATACTTTGAATAGAAAGAAAAGAACGAGTTGAGAAGGTTGGTGCATTCAGGTCGGGGTGAGTGTTGTCAAAGACAATAAAATAAGGCGCGTACTTCTGGTGAACCTGAAGCTTATTTGTGCTAGTCGAGTGGCATTTCGCCCTAGCGATATGTGCGACTTAAGTAAACGAATGAACTTAAAAGCCCGTGAGTTTCTTAAGTGTTAATCTCTGCTCAGTAACAGATCACAAATTCCGAGAGAGAGACAGAGAGAGAGAGAGACAGAGAGAGAGAGAGAGAGAGAGAGAGCGCGTTTCAATGGTCGTGTTAACAGTCATCTTTTAAACACATCAACCAGCTGTTGACGACGAGATAGTATGTGGAAGCTTGGATCAAAAGACAGGACTTATGGCCACCTTGGTCTTCTATTTCATTCACATAGCTTGAACGCTGTCCTTCATTAATGACATCTGAGATATGATGACAGAAACTATGGACCCCGAGAATGCTGCCGTTACATGAACAACGTTTTGAGAACACGTGGCCAATCATGAACGTTTAAGGAAACAGAACAGGCGCCATGTTAAGTATGATACATGCGTCTGGTGTAACTTGATACCGATAATTTATTCTCAAAAACTAAAATTGTGGGCCGTCTAGATAATAGGGTGTAACCGGGTTGGCAAAAGTCAGGCCCGCACCCAGGAAATTCATGACTCCAGGCAGCTGACAGAGTTCGGGCCCCAGGCAGCTGACAGAGTTCGGGCCCCAGGCAGCTGACAGAGTTCGGGCCCCAGGCAGCTGACATAGTTCGGGCCCTAGGCAGCTGTCAGAGTTCGGGCCCTAGGCAGCTGTCAGAGTTCAGGCCCCAGGCAGCTGTCAGAGTTTGGGCCCAGACAGCTGACAGAGTTCGGGCTCCTTTCGTGTTTCAAACATGTGCGTATATTTTAAAACTCCAAAAAGGACGGGCCCCTATCTAGCTCGGGCCCCTATCTAGCTCGGGCCTCTGACAAGTGCCATGTTTCTCCACCCCCCTTAACCCCCAAGGTGCGGGCCTGCAAAAGGGTTCTTACAGTTGTATGATGTCATGCCGTTGTTTTGTCCCAAAACTTTGTGAAATTGAAATGATTTGATGTAATGGCTGTCAACATGGCATCGACCAGGCGATTGCATCCAGCAGCGTCACCTGTTATTTCATGTGTTAAGTAAATCAATGAGTGCACACCTGCACAGTTCGTACTGCTTGTTTATTGTGAGTGCATTGTCAGGGGCGTATGCATACATCCATTTGTATTTTCCTGGGTTGGGTCGAGGATGTTTGATTTCATTGCTGACGCCAGTGATCTAATCCACAGTGTTGCCGATGCTGCAGACTACACAATTAGATATTGCCAGCGAGAAGAAGTTGATCTAGGGGCACATGAACATACTAATAAGTAGTGGATCTAGAGGCATCTGAACACACTAAGAGGTAGTTGATCTTGGGACACATGAACATACTAAGAAGTAGTGGATCTAGGGACACATGAACTTACTAATAAGAGGTGGATTTAGGGGCACATGAACATACTAAGGAGAATTGGATTTAGGGGCACATGAAGATACAAAGAAGTATTGGATTTAGGGGCACATGAACATACAAAGAAGTAGTGGATTTTGGGGCACATGAACATACTAAGAAGTAGCTGATTTAAGGGCACCCGAACATACTAAGAAGTAGTGGATTTTGGGGCACATGAACATACTAAGAAGTAGCTGATCTAAGGGCACCCGAACATACTAAGAAGTAGTAGATCAAGGCCCAGCTCACATACTATATATACGTATATTACAACTCCACTGTATGTGCAACTTTTATTGATTACTGCAATACAGTTGTCTTTATTTTCTTTCTTCATGTTATTTCAACTTCATTTACGTTACAAGTAATCCATTCTATTCATGATTATTTTACTTTTTTTACATGTGTATATTATAATTTTGTTTTCAAATTACGATAAAAATTATCTTAACCTTCTAAAATATATGTTAACATCAAATTCAAAATTACTTTTACCGAACATTTTACGCCTATGTAATTTGACACCTTTAATATGCATTATCATTCAAACACACACAAACACACATCTACAATAGACTCCAGGAGATCACGTGACCGGCATGGGCCTCTAGATTAATGTGTCATGTGTCCCGTTCGCTGTTGAAAAACATTCTTGGTATTGATATTAGATAAAGCACCTCGCGTGCCCTTCTGTTGAACCGTCGACTGTCGACCAATGTCAGAGTGACTTGCTCGCATGCCCTTCTGTTGAACTGTCGACCAATTTCAGAGTGACTTGCTCGCATGCCTTTCTGTTGAACCGTCGACCAATGTCAGAGTGACTTTCTCGCGTGCCCTTCTTTTGAACTGTCGACCAATGTCAGAGTGACTTTCTCGCACGCCCTTCTGTTGAGATGTTGACAAATGTCAGAGTGACCTTCTCGCGCGCCCTTCTTTTGAACTGTCGAGTGTCGACCAATGTCAAAGTAACTTTCTCGCGCGCCCTTCTCTTGAACTGTCGACAAATGTCAGAGTGACTTTCTTGCGTGCCCTTCTTTTGAAATGTCGACTATCGACCAATGTCAAAGTGACCTTCTCGCGCGCCCCTCTTTTGCACTGGCGACTGTCGACCAATGTCAGAGTGACTTTATTGCGTGCCCTTCTGTTGAACTGTCGACCAATGCCATAGTGACTTTCTCGCGCGCCCTTCTGTTGAAATGTCGCCTGTCGACCAATGTCAGAGTGACTTTCTGGACGATGTCTTCCACCACTGCACCCATTACTTTATCCCTGTTACCTTAACTTTTTGACTGGATTGTAAAAGACTTTCACACTTCTCTGTTACATGCCCTCGCCATAGTTAGTCTTCAAGAGTTGATTTATAATAATTATAAAAACCAGTTGTTGTTTTTTTCCATTATAGGTCACCGGTTTCAACAACATCTGGAGAGAGACAATAGTTTGACTGTCAAGTATTTGTTCATTCTAGGTCACTGGTTTCAACAACATCTGGAGAGAGACAATAGTTTGACTGTCAAGTATTTGTTCATTCTAGGTCACTGGTTTCAACAACATCTGAGGGGAGACAATAGTTTGACTGTCAAGTATTTGTTTGGGCTTAACCGGTCACCTTTTGTTTGACATCGGGTCCGGGTATTTTAAGATAATACCCGGTGGGTCCAATTGTTACGAGAAAAAAAGAGTTAACTTCTAATTTTTATATAATATATACCGGCATTTAAATAATAGTCCTACAGACAGTCCTACACCCTACATGACGGCCTTTAAACAATGGTCCTCTTTCTGCCGACCTTTAAACAAAAGTCCTTCAGTATATACATACATACAAACATACATACATTAATACATGCATACATACATACATACATACGATTAGAGATTGTATGCTTGTGTCCGCTGAAGAGTGTTGATTTAATCATTGTTCTAAATGAAACTTTTTGGAGATCCCTGGCTTAGAAATTTAATTATCCTCGCATTTGGTAGCCTCAATAGAAAACTATTTTAACCAACGCCGAAATTCGAATGTCATGGAGTCGTGTAACCAACCCCCCCCCCCTCCCCCCAACTGAGGCAATCCAAATAGTTCCTATTTATTTCTCATTTCATTAAAAAAAAAAAATTAACATTTTGAAAGCGAGGTCTGTTGTTTGGTGCTTGTTTCTTAAAAAACTATTTTACCCAACCCCGAAATTCGAATGTCATGGAGTCGTGTAACCAACCCCCCCCCCCCTCCCCCCAACTGAGGCAATCCAAATAGTTCCTATTTATTTCTCATTTCATTAAAAAAAAAAAATTAACATTTTGAAAGCGAGGTCTGTTGTTTGGTGCTTGTTTCTACTTAATGTCAGGGGTCGAGAACATGCGGCTCGCGAGCGGCTTGCGTCTCTTTGGTCTTTCTCGTGTAGCTCTTGGATACTACTAGTTACTAGATCAAACTTTAATATTTGTCTCTGGTCTTTCTCGTGTCGCTCTTGGATAGTACTAGTTACTAGAACAAACTTTAATATGTGTCTTTGGCCTTTCTCGTGTCGCTCTTGGATACTACAAAATACTAGATCAAACTTTAATATTTGTCTTTGGTCTTTCTCGTGTCGCTCTTGGATACTACTAGTTACTAGATCAAACTTTAATATTTGTCTCTGGTCTTTCTCGTGTGGCTCCTGGATTCTCCTAATTACTTGAACAAGCTTTAATATTTGCCTCTTTGGTCATTCCCATGTAGCCCTTGGAAACCACTAGTTACTATATAAATTTTTAATATTTGTCTCTTCTGTCTTTCTCATGTAACACTCTTGGATACTAGCTCTACTAGTAACTAGATCTAATTGGATATTGTCTCTTTGCCACGAAGAGGTTACTGACGCCTGCCTTAGGGCAACGTGTACGGCTTCACAACCAACCGCTACCAAGGATGAGATGAAACCAATGATAGCAAGGTGAAAAGTCCACGAGGATTACATGATACAACTGAAGTTGGATTAATTTGGATTTGTTCAACACCAACATGGTATAAGCCTCTCAATTTCACCTTTCCAAATTTATTCCAAGTCGCGAAATCTAATTCAGACATTAGTCGCAGTAGTCAGTGGCGTAGCTACGGTTGGTGTCACCCGGGGCGGTCCGACACCCTCACACCCCCCTTGCTACGCCACTGGCAGAAGTGTTAAACGATTCAACTGAAGTTTATAAACACCAGAAATATCGCACAATTTTTTTTTTTAAAAAAGCCGGCATCACAAACCCTAAAAATAGAATCCAACTCCCCAGCTGGCATCAAAAATCTGGTATTCTCTCAAATGAAAAGACAAGACTTGTAAATAGAGATCAATGGCATGGTGACTTTATCCTAAGGCGATTAAATATTCTAATTGTAAACAACTTTTGTACCTTTGCTTATACAAAACCTGGAATCCGTCAAATAATTTATGAGAAAAGACAAACAAACTTAAATACTCATTTCAATTTATTGTTCTAATGACTTACCTATACTTTTATGCCAACATTGTCAGAGCGGAAATCTATACCTAGTAATTTTATGCCTCGTTTTTTTTTTTTTACTGTACTTAGGCGTACTTTCGGTTTGTCTTGAGATTTTACAATTTTTGGCTACTGCAGTTCTATAATACAAAATATATTCAAAGAAGATACCCCATGACAGTGTACTTCATCGCCGCGTCAGGCGATACTTCAATAAATAGCAAAAAAAAAATTAAACTAATTTTTTTTTTAAAACAATTGGGTCCTCTTTATCCTTACATTACAACTGGCGGTGGTCCTCAACACATTAAAGAACAAAGTAGACGAACCTTAATGTTGGGTCCGTGGTAAAAATACGCCATGAATAGGTTTATGGCATGCACACATACGTCATAAATAGTTTTATGGCATCCACTAATACCTCACGAATAGGTTACGCTATGCACGAATACATCAAGAATAGGTTTATGCTATGCACAAATACGTCACAAATAGATCAATGGCATGCACACATACGTCACGAATGAGTTTATGGCAAGTGCAGGGGAAACAATTTAGTAAGTTTGGTTTACATTAATTTAGTATTTGTTTCCTTTTCATTAAGCTTATTATTGTAAACATAATCCAAACTTTGATCAAATAAAATATTTTTATCATCATTAAGAGCAGGGATAGGAAAACGCTTAATTTTTGGACGAGGGCAGGCAAAGAGATGTCATCGTCTCTGGCAGGCAAAGAGATGTCATCATCTCTGGCAGGCAAAGAGATGTCATCGTCTCTGGCAGGCAAAGAGATGTCATCGTCTCTGGCAGGCAAAGAGATGTCATCGTCCCTGGCAGGCAAAGAGATGTCATCGTCTCTGGCATGCAAAGAGATGTCATCGTCTCTGGCAGGCAAAGAGATGTCATCGTCTCTGGCAGGCAAAGAGATGTCATCGTCTCTGGCAGGCAAAGAGATGTCATCGTCTCTGGCAGGCAAAGAGATGTCATCGTCTCTGGCAGGCAAAGAGATGACATCGTCTCTGGCAGGCAAAGAGATGTCATCGTATCTGGCGCCTGGTTCAATTTGGATAATTTCAAGGAGGCCTACATGTATTTCTCGAAAGGTTATTTTATGAAAACGTATATTTAAAACATGTAAGACACATTTCTGTTTTTTTATTGTCAAAATAAAACATGAAGCAAGAAATTGCTGGGTTTTTTTTTAAACACATAATCAGATGAAATATTAATTGAATCGAGACTGTCAAATAAAATGTTATCAGTAGTAAAAACATTTGAATTCCAAAATCTTCTTTTTTTTTTACATCAGGGAGAAACATGAAACTGGAGCTTTTTCAACACTATGATATTTAGTTAGGGCTCAAAGTGAGTCAAATACTCAACCGATAACACTGATTTGTAGATCACTATGGCATATTTGAATATGTCTTTTGACACAAGTAGGTAGAAAAAAAAAGGCAGAAATGATTATTCTTGGGCAAAGAATTTTAAATAAGCTAATTGCCTGGGAGTCACTTATAAATATCTGTAATATCTGTCTTCATAGTGTCTGTGTTTTAACATATGTTTAGAATAATAAATCACTTCAATTTGAAGTTGAACTGTCAGCTCACCAACAACACAATCAAAAAGGTTCTTTGTTGTTTTTTTTCTCTGGCATTGAGATCGGAAAAAATGGTCTTAAAACTGCTGTCTCAAGTCAGAATGCACTCCTTACACAAACTCGCTAGGGAATGGTCTTAAAACTGCTGTCTCAAGTCAGAATGCCTTCCTTGCACAAACTCGCTAGGGAATGGTCTTAAAACTGCTGTCTCAAGTCAGAATGCATTCCTTGCACAAACTCGCTAGGGAATGGTCTTAAAACTGCTGTCTCAAGTCAGAATGCATTCCTTGCACAAACTCGCTAGGGAATGGTCTTAAAACTTTTGTCTCAAGTCAGAATGCACTCCTTGCACAAACTCGCTAGGGAATGGTCTTAAAACTGCTGTCTCAAGTCAGAATGCCTTCCTTACACAAACTCGCTAGGGAATGGTCTTAAAACTGCTGTCTCAAGCCAGAATGCCTTCCTTGCACAAACTCGCTAGGGAATGGTCTTAAAACTGCTGTCTCAAGTCAGAATGCATTCCTTGCACAAACTCGCTAGGGAATGGTCTTAAAACTGCTGTCTCAAGTCAGAATGCCTTCCTTGCACAAACTCGCTAGGGAATGGTCTTAAAACTGCTGTCTCAAGTCAGAATGCATTCCTTGCACAAACTCGCTAGGGAATCGGCCCGTTGCTACTTGGGATAATTATTCACATCATGAAAATAAAATGAAACAACCCTTCATCAACAATTGACCTAATTCCAAATTTTTAAAGAATTTATTAGGGACGAAAATTTCATATTATTTTAATAAATTGTAACAATTTTCCATTGGAGAAATGTTAAAATTACAACAAGAAGCTCAATCTTCTTCATTCCATTGGGTTGATTATGGTATAAATACAATTTTTTTTTCACACAGATGTTGATATAGTTGTATACTTAATTTGTTCATTAATAGCGATATTGTTAAATACATTTAACAAGCTACCATTAGGCTGGTTACACCGTGGCAGAATCCGGCGGAGGGCCGTAGTTTGCCAAACCCTGCTTTAGAACATGCACTTTTGATATTGAAAACAGACAATGTAATATATGATTATATAGTATCCACTTACGTTTAACCTTAAATGAAATTGAAATTAAAAGTAATTAAGCAATGTATGATGAAAATACTTTTCATTTATATCCATTTTCATATTAATCTTTTCTCATTAAGTATCTTAAGAACAAATGCTAATTTAAACGAAAAACATTTAATTAGAACTGGCCGACTAAACAACTAAAATACATTACAATGAGAAGGCTCAGTGTCTCACAACCTTGCTGAGTAAAATACCGCCCCAGTTCTTTCTAGTAGTTCACGAAAATCTATTGTGCAGAGGTGGCACTGTGAATTGAGTGGACAATGAACGTTAAACAAAAAAAAACAAAAAGAAAAAGATTTGGGGGTGGGGAGGGGGGATAGATGGGGGAAGGAGCACAAAGCAGTAGGTTTACGGTGTCTGCACAAATTGTCTAATCACATCTCATTCCCAAACCAGCAATAATGTCTTGATGTTGAAGTCTTAGGGACTAATCGTGTGTAGCACTACGCGGAAATGCATGGAACTAATGTAACTTTGAGATCTCACAACCCCAGCATGGAACTAATGTAACTTTGAGATCTCACAACCCCAGCATGGAACTAATGTAACTTTGAGATCTCACAACCCCAGCGTGGAACTAATGTAACTTTGAGATCTCACAACCCCAGCATAGAACTAATGTAACTTTGAGATCTCACAACCCCAGCATAGAACTAATGTAACTTTGAGATCTCACAACCCCAGCATGGAACTAATGTAACTTTGAGATCTCACAACCCCAGCATGGAACTAATGTAACTTTGAGATCTCACAACCCCAGCATGGAACTAATGTAACTTTGAGATCTCACAACCCCAGCATGGAACTAATGTAACTTTGAGATCTCACAACCCCAGCATAGAACTAATGTAACTTTGAGATCTCACAACCCCAGCGTGGAACTAATGTAACTTTGAGATCTCACAACCCCAGCATGGAACTAGTGTAACTTTGAGATCTCACAACCCCAGCATGGAACTAATGTAACTTTGAGATCTCACAACCCCAGCATGGAACTAATGTAACTTTGAGATCTCACAATCCCAGCATGGAACTAGTGTAACTTTGAGATCTCACCATCTGAGCTTGGAACTATTATAACTGTGAGGTCTCACCATTCCCAGCATGCAACAACTATTGTAATGACTCTGACACAAACCCATGGAGACAAAACAACAATGACTCTGACACAAACCCATGGAGACAAAACAACAATGACTCTGACACAAACCCATGGAGACAAACAACAATGACTCTGACACAAACCCATGGAGACAAAACAACAATGACTCTGACACAAACCCATGGAGACAAAACAACAATGACTCTGACACAAACCCATGGAGACAAACAACAATGACTCTGACCCAACCCATGCAGCCAAACAACTTTCATTTCTTAGACTTAATGCCATTTGCACATGCTGCCTTCTCTCCCCACCCCCACCCCCACCCCTTAAATTATAGACCAACAAATCATGCGTCGCTGTGCAGCGTATCGTTTTGACCTTATCAGATGAGTATATAAACACGATAGGTAATAAATAAAACAGCTTTATGGAGGTTCCTAGTAGAGAAATAATGACTCATATTTTGCTCCGCCAACGCCAGGTCATCAAAGGCAGGTACGAAAAGGGGGGGGGGGGGTAACGAAGGTGGGGGGGTTTTTTCCCCTTTTGCGGCTTAGCCAGGTAAGCTCCTCCCCCCTCCCCCCTGGTAATAAATAAAACAGCTTTATGGAGGTTCCTAGTAGAGAAATAATGACTCATATTTTGCTCCGCCAACGCCAGGTCATCAAAGGCAGGTACGAAAAGGGGGGGGGGGGGTAACGAAGGTAGCGGTGTTTTTTCCCCTTATGCCGCTTAGCCAGGTAAGCTACTCCACCCTCCCCCCTCACAATGCACTCTTTTCTTTTCCTGCAGTGTACACCCCTTAGTATGGGATCGGACGTGGCTTACCTCATTTCGGACCTTCTATTTTTGTTGAGAAAGTTCACTGTATATTTGCCAAGTTTCTGAGAGACGTGAAAGCGCATTCCTGGACTCTCCAGTCTCATACCAGTAAGTGAAGAGTGCATTTAAATTGTGCGTTCGGGAATCTTAGCTTCTCATTGAACGTTTGTCTTATGAGGGTTATTTCGTACATTCGGCATGTAAGGGAACTTAGCTGGGGCGAACTCGGGGGATGAGATGGGGAGTGGACGTAGATACGTGCTGATCTTTTCCTTTGACTTAGAACACGGGGGCTTTTCAATAGAATTTATAAACAAGCATTTTTAAACCAATTTATTATGGAGCTTTTAATTTCTTTATATATCTGCTCTTACAGGCGTGTCATCATTCGCCTATGTCAGGGGGCGGCGTAGAACTAGCGGTCGTACAGACGTGACAGGGGCGTAAGGCTAAAGTCATAATCGTATACTGAATTTCTCACCAGCTTCAGTCAAGAATTCCATCTACAGATCAGATTTCGATATGATCAACGTAATAATTATTATGTACTTTAATTAGGCCCATATGTGGGTTACTGGAAATTTGATCGAAAGAAATCTCGTCGACGGTAAATTAAACGACAGTAATTTGATCCAAAGGAAATTCGGTCGAATCTTTTTTTCAGCTCACACGTTAAAATTTTCGTCAAATTTCTTTTTGAACGCACTATGCTATTTTAAGTCAAAATGAGAGGCTCAAAAAGAAATTTTAAGCAAAATTTTAACGTAAAAACTGATGAAAAAAAATTCGATCAAATTTTCAATCGATCAAATTACCGTCGATCAATTTACCGTCGACGAAATTTCTTTCGATCAAATTACTATATGTTAAGATCGGCTGGGGAAATATTCACCATAATAAACCAACATTAATAACCCGGTATGGGTTTGATTGAACTGATCCGATGTGGGCTGCAGTCTGTGTACATTGACCGATAGTGATCCGATCTGGGCTGCAGTCTGTGTACATTGACCGATAGTGATCCGATGTGGGCTGCAGTCTGTGTACATTGACCGATAGTGATCCGATGTGGGCTGCAGTCTGTGTACATTGACCGATAGTGATCCAATGTGGGCTGCAGTCTGTGTACATTGACCGATAGTGATCCGATGTGGGCTGCAGTCTGTGTACATTGACCGATGAGATGATGGCAGTTGTTTTAATACATTTGTTGAACTCTAGAAATAATCCGTTTTTATGTCTGTCCAAATATGACTTTGCATTTAAATTTTCATCTTATAGACTTGTTTTCCTTCGAAAACTTCGCATATTCCAGGATTTCGATTTAATTCTTTTCTTCTTTAAAAACTTTTTTTTTTTTTTTTAAAACCTTCAGCTCCAACCCCTTTAATAAATTTATTAAGCTTCTATTAATTTTCTAATTGTCCAGAACACTAATCATTCACTAGAAACTCGCCCGCAGTGTTCCCAATAAGTTTACATAGTAAACAGACCAGGTAACAAAAAAAAAAAATTGTGTTATTTTCTTTTTTTTTTTTCCCAGTTTCTGGTCTGTCGTTTCCGTGATTTCCGTAGCAGGGATGTAGTTTTTTTTTGTTCAACCTTCCATTCCCCCAGCCCAGATGTCTGAAAACGTAGAGAACATGGCAGACAATTATTTGGTCTACTTTTTTCTTCTCCATTTCCTGGAACTTCTTGTTTCTTTTCCCTCAAAAACTCAATTTAAAGTTTAAGCTACCAGTTTAAAAAAAAATAAATGGGATTTTTAAAAAAAAATTTAAAAAATTGTGTGTTCAAAAGTAAAGCGTTGGAACACGACACGTGATTTAAAAAAAAAAAAGTATTCTATAAATGTAGCGCTTGACTTCTCCCTGGCCACATGCTGTGTGCTTAGAGAATGTTAGATGTGATCTTGACTTCTCCCTGGCCACATGCTGTGTGCTTAGAGAATGTTAGATGTGATCTTGACTTCTCCCTGGCCACATGCTGTGTGCTTAGAGAATGTTAGATGTGATCTTGACTTCTCCCTGGCCACATGCTGTGTGCTTAGAGAATGTTAGATGTGATCTTGACTTCTCCCTGGCCACATGCTGTGTGCTTAGAGAATGTTAGATGTGATCTTGACTTCTCCCTGGCCACATGCTGTGTGCTTAGAGAATGTTAGATGTGATCTTGACTTCTCCCTGGCCACATGCTGTGTGCTTAGAGAATGTTAGATGTGATCTTGATTTAGTTAGACATACGGGTACTCCTGAAAAACATGGTACAGCTAAAGCAAGGGGGTGGGGGCCGTTGTATGTCTGGTACAGTTAAAGGTGGGCTTTGTGTAGATTGCCTATGTACATTGCATGCTCAGTTGTTTCTGTTCTCGCTAAAAGGATGATTGCTGTGCAATGTTATGGGATATATGAAGGGCCGTCTACCCCTGGGGGCAAAGCCTGCACTCAGGGCACACTAAGTATACACTAACAAACATGCATTGCATGACAACACTGGCGAAGAAAGGGGGGCTGAGGGGGATGATGTGCACCGGGCGGCACTTTTTTCTACATGTATAGTGGGGGGGGGGCATTTTCGGCCAACTGCAGAGTTTACCGTGTAGGGCTGTGGCGAAAAGCTTTGCCTACCCTGGACGGCACTAGCCCTGGCTACGCCACTAATGGCCAATGACGATATTTGCGCTCTATGAAGGTGGTAGTCGAGGCGGGAGACCCTTTGATTTACCTTTTCTCGGCACTGGATGTATGGATGTGTGTTTTTGAACTCGTGGCGGTCCTTGATTGAGTCCCCTTACCCCACAAAACATAAGTCAGATAAATTATATACAGTGGACCAAAGATGTCATTCCACACAATGCCCCACTCGGGGTTCTTCCCCTTACTCTCGTGGTGTATGATAAGCTCTATGTTTGAGTCAATCTGTATGTTAGAGTACATGCTATTTTACATGTATGAGAATGTTTATGGTAAGCCTGTAGTTGCGCTACAGCTATCACCGGCGTACTAAGGGGGTGCGGAGGGGTCGGTCTGCTCTTCTCTATGCAGGGACGGCATATTCGGCCAACTGCAGAGTATTTTCGTGGAAAAGGGGCGGTAAAATTCGTTTCTCACCTCAACGGCACTAACCCTAGCTACGCCCCTGCTAACGATGTTTGTTTTTCTGCACAGTGAATTAATTGGTACATCAATACTAATGCATAAATCAAACTTTATTTTATGTACAGGTGTACGTATCTGCAATAAACGAAACGCATTTATGTTTAAAAGGTGTCCGGTGACTTTGTCTATTGACTTGACGCCAGGTAATGTTGCCACCAACTGATAAGGTAACCCGGTGTTGGGGGGTGTCATATTTTAATGGATCAGTTTACAAGTTCACCACATTTTACTTCGATGATTCTTTAGAGGTTTTTGGTTGGGAGAAGTTAAAGACTTTATTCAAAATAATTTGTTTCCAGACGTGCAGACCGAAATAGACGGCCTGGGGCGAAGAAGAGAAGGCGGCAATGTTACGGTGTCGGGTCAAACTAATGGGTTTAACAGGCGTAGCTTTCGAAAAATGCGAAATCTGGAGTGGGTGGGGTGGGGGGGGGAGTTTCGTTCTCTGAACGTGGAGACGGGTATTTGGGAAATGTTTTAGATTAGGACGTAACACGTGATCGTATGTGCCAACTTAACGTTTGAACGAATCAGTTTAGACTCATGATAAAATCAGAGGTGATAGTCACCTGTGTAGGTCAACAGTGAACACGTTGTAACTTTCAGAAATTAACGAAGTTCCATGCGTAACTGCCTGAACAAAAGGTTTAACTGTGCCTAAGTGGCTGAACAAAAGGTTTAGCCGTGCCTAAGTGGCTGAACAAAATGTTTAGCCATGCCTAAGTGCCTGAACAAAAGAAGTACCTGAACAAAAGGTTTAGCCATGCCTAAGTGCCTGAAAAAAAGGTTTAGCCATGCCTAAGTGCCTGAACAAAAGGTTTAGCCATGCCTTAGTGCCTGAACAAAAGATTTAGCCATGCCTAAGTGCCTGAACAAAAGATTTAGCCATGCCTAAGTGCCTGAACAAAAGATTTAGCCATGCCTAAGTGCCTGAACAAAAGGTTTAGCCATGCCTAAGTGCCTGAAAAAAAAGGTTTAGCCATGCCTAATTGCCTGAACAAAAGATTTAGCCATGCCTAAGTGCCTGAACAAACGGGAGAAATTTGATAGTGTAATCAAATGGAATCAAATAAGTGGTGAAACCGCGCAAGAATAAGATGGCGACCCTAATGGGGGATGGTGACCCTAATGGGGGGTGGTGACCCATGGTTTAGGAACCCGTGAGTTAGATTGTAATCTTCAGATGAACTTGTTAAGTTTTGTATAATCAATATAACATTAATTTGGCGCATCTCTGCCAGTGTCACGTGCTCATTGCTTATCTTCATTGTTTAAACAATATATATATATATTATATTTCTTTCAATAAAAGCTTTCAAAACCTGGCAACACACGTGACCTACTGCATTGATTAGCTAACTGCTTTAGTGGACATGGCAATGCAAATAATACATGTGCAACTAGGTCAATGTCATACGCGCGTGCTATGGGGCATTACCAATCTGTTACTTGAATAGTATTTATAATACAATAAAAAAATCTCCTACATAGTGCTAGTCTGGTAAAAGGATTATTTAAAAAAAAGGTTTTGGAATAAAAAAAAAATTATTGGGAATGAAATGATTACAATCCACTTGCTGAATTTTAACAAAAAAATTAAATCTGTATTTAATGCAATGAAATAAGGGACGTGTACTTAAAAACACATTATGCAAAAAAAAAAAAACTCACAAAAAAAAAACAAAAAAAAAAAAAAAAAAAAAAAAAAAAAAAAAAAACAAAAACCAAAAAAAAAAAAAAAATAGTTTATAAAAAAAAAAAAAAAAGGAAAATAAAAAAAAAAAAAAAAAAAAAAAAAAAAAAAAAACACAAAAAAAAAAAAAAAAAAAAAAAAAAAAAAAAAAAAACAAAGATATAGCTGAATCCTCAATTATAAATTCTTCTACTTGTTGGAATATATATTTGTGGTGTGATACATTGTTGAGATTCAAACTCAGGAAAAATACTGTCTTAATGCCGACCGTAAATTTCTAAAAAGAATCAGTTTAGAGTCAGTCTAGAGCCAGTCTAGAGCCAGTATAGAGTCAGTCTAGAGTCAGAGTCAGTCTAGAGCCAGTCTAGAGTCAGAGTTAGTCTAGAGCAAGTCTAAAGCCAGCTAGAGTCAAAGTCAGTCTAGAGTCAGTCTAGTGTCAGTTTAGAGTCAGTGTAGAGTCAGTCTAGAACCAGTTTAGAGTCAATATAGAGTCAGTCTAGAGTCAGTCTAGAGCCAGTCTAGAGTCAGAGTCAGTCTAGAGCAAGTCTAAAGCAGCTAGAGTCAAAGTCAGTCTAGAGTCAGTCTAGAGTCAGTCTAGTGTCAGTCTAGAGTCAGTGTAGAGTCAGTCTATAGTCAGTCTAGAGCCAGTCTAAAGTCCGGCTATAGTCAGTCTATAATCAGTGTAGTCAGTCTAGAGAGAGTCTAGAGTCAGTCTAGAGTTAGTCTAGAGCTAGTCTAGAGTCAGTCTAGAGCCAGTCTACAATCAGTCTACAATCAGTCTAGAGCCAGTCTAGAGTCAGTCTAGAGTCAGTGTAAAGTCATTCTAGAGCCAGTCTAGAGTCAGTCTAGAGTCATTCTAGAGTCAGACTAAAGTCTTGTGTATAGTCAGTCTAGAATCACTGACTCCGCAATGTTGATCCTTTAAATACAGTTATGACAGCAACAATGAACATACTATTCCCATGTCAAGGGTACATAATTTTAGCTAATTTATATATTTAGAATGATATATGCACAATATATATTTAATCAACTTTCCCATACTTTTTTTAGCATATAGAATTCCCACCCCCAATTTCCAATTGTACCCACCCTAGTAAGCGCACGTGATGTAACAGATAAGTGTTGTGGGTACCAAAAAAACAACAAAAAACCAACAAGGGGGGGGGGGGGGGGGGGCTTGTTCTTTGTTTGACAATTTTGCCTTACATATGGAAGTGCTGGCTTGATTACGCTATAACACACACCAACAACAAGCACACGGAGGTCTGTGTGGTGTGTAGGCTGGGCCAGCAAACGTGTCTCATCCTTTACATGTCAATCAGTGCATAACAATGAACGATTTATCTAATGTAGTGGAATATAGTGGGAAGCTATATCTGTGGAGAGTTAGAGGGCCGTCAACGGAGACTTAGGGAGAAGTGGAGGGTGACTTGGGGGCTGGAGGGATTCTTGGAGAGCTGTGGGAGGAGACTAGAGGGGAGTGGAGGGAGAATGGGGGGGGCAGTGGAATAAGACTAATGGCCAGTGGAGGGAGACTTGGAGGGAGGCTTGAGGGCAGTGGAGGGAGACAATAGGGCAGTGGAGGGTGAACAGAAGGCAGTGCTACCAATATATTCAATGTATTTCTGCAACGACACCTGTAGTATCTCCTGCAATATCTCCAGCTCTGACTATTCGAGACATGCACATAACAATGCAATTCTTTTTTCTCACTCAATAATCAATGTTGACCTCCCGCAGTCTTGCAGTCGGAAGAAAACTCTGATTGGGTGGGCGTGGACAGGTCACGTGATCCTCAGTGTGTATGGCCTGCCTGCCCCCTCTCCCTCCCCACTCGACTGTTTGACTCACACACTCACTGCTGACTCTTATCTTACACTGGACCACTAAGTATATATATTTTGTGTTGTTCTAACCAGTGATAGTGAGGTATAGTTGTTAGTGACCAGTGATTCTGAGGTATAATTGTTAGTGACCGGTGATTGTGAGGTATAGTCCTTGGTGACTGTGTTATTACGTGTTTTAAATTACCCTAACAAACATTAACAAACAGTAACAAACATACTTAAGACTTGTTACCTAGGATTGTTAGAGTTCGCATAAATAGAGTAGATTCAATGGCCATTTGGGCTTGAATGTACACACATCATGTGGGTGCTACGACTGTGATGTAGGCAATCATATGAATGTTATAACTTGGATGCACACTCATCATGTGGATGTTATGACTGGGTTGTACGTTTGTATGTTATGACTTGGATGTACACAAGTCATGTGGATGATTTTCTTGAATATACACTCGTGTGGATGTTGTGACTTGGATCTACGCACATCATTGTGGATATTATGAATTGGATGCACACACATCATACATCCTAAGGATGTCATGGATGTACACACGTCACATCGATTGTATCCCCACATATCTATTGAATTAGAACATGTTGATTTAAGAATGTTCTTTGATTCAAATCCATAGCCACGGAGTCCAAACAATCCATAAGCATCTAGCTTTAAATTTACGGGAATACAGTTTCAGAGGTTCCCAACTCTTAAAAAAAAAAAAGAAAGAGTCTTCAACCCGAGGTTGTAATCGGGGGAATGGGAAGAAGAGGGCAGACGAGGACATACCCACGACTACTGGTCGTCCATACAAATGGACGGTCTATATATAAAGTAAAAGCGATAAGGTTGTGCATCATTGGGCTCTGAAGTTTTCACTTACGAACTGTCCCTTTGAATCGTTTACTTCTATTTAACAATTCAGCTTTTTTTGGTTCCTTTTAATTCCTATGAATTCTTGTAGTTTAAAAAATGTGAACGAATTTAGAGAAGAAGAGATTTTTTTTTTTTTAATTATTTGATCTCGCCGGGTCATTCAGCTACCCCTTCCCCCCCCCCCCCCCCCCCCCTATTTTTTTTTTTTTTTAATTTTTTTATTTCCCCCGGTCATTCAGCCTCCCTCTCCCCCCCCCCCCCAACCTCCTTCACCACCATCCTGTAGTATTTTTAGATCTGACATATTTATCCACATGCCCTCAGTAGCTACTTTAACTCTCTGTGCGTAATTTTTTTTTCAAGTGTGCTGGGCTGACTATCCCACACATCTAGACTTATGTTTCCGGTTTCATGGTACGATCACGCATGTCAATTCAAGAACTGCTGATAGACGCAGGTTCTGCTATTAATAGTTTTTTTTTGTTTTTTTTTAAATCCTCTCTCATAGGAATGAAATGTAGAAGTGTTATCCGGGTATTAACTTTTATTCGACCTCTAGGTTGTGTTCGTGTAAATATCTTATTATTCCAAGGCAATTCATTGTATTGTCCTTACTAATCTGGAAATCAGTGTGTAGACTCTGGCTACGAGCCTGGTCCAGTGGAACAGTTGAATGACACAAAGTTGGCAGCAAACTGACATGTTTTACGTCAGATCTCCTTAGCAGGAAGTCAAAGATGAACGGATTGAGTAAGGGGCAGCAACTTTAGACAAAATAGTTATATTAATAACTTGAGGGGGGGGGAAGGTGGGGGGGGGGAGGGGTGTGAAGGTTATTAACAAATTTGTTTTGTTTGCTTTGATAGGGGTGGTGATGAAAGGGGTCCGTTAGGGGTGGGGAGATTTTTTAATTACTGTTACGCTTACTTGTCTGTTGCATAGCCTGTTTGCCACATTTAGTGATCCATACAATATTGTGCTGTTGATGTTGATGTTCATGTTCGCTTTTCGCATGCGAAAATGAACAGGACAATTTTCGACGTACACTTTATTTTGGTCAAAGTGAGGGAGAGTTGCTCAGTTCGTCAGCCTCACTCTCTCGTCCTTGCCTATTTGATGCAGCGGCAAGACTTAGTCAAGACGACTAATCCTCGGTGGACATACATTATCTTGTCGAATCTCAGTTATGTCGCTCTACAGAAACCTCCTAGCTTATTATCTATAGCCCTACCCTGAGCACAGGTTAATCTCAGATTAACAAACCCATTTACCGCCATTTAGTGTAAAGTTGGTCTATCCCTTCACATCAATAGACGACCATTTCTTATCAAAGTTTCGCGGCGCACAGTCAACATTGTGTGTGGGAGGCGTGCACTCTTCAGAATCACTCTACGGGCTGTGATTACTGTCTTGGGTTGCAGTACGCTAAATGTACACAGCCGGGGGGTCGATCTATTGACGACGTGTTCAATTATTGTGCGTGTGTGTGTGTGTTTTATGCCTAGTGTCACACTCAAACAGTTTGGATTCACTGTTGTGGGATCGGATTTCCGCTCGGAAGAGTTTGTAACAAACTAACAAGTCAGGTAAGTTATTTTCTCGCTTAATCCTAATTTAATGTATTCGATCATAGCTTTACTGCAACATTAGTTCATACACGGACCACAGTCGTGAATCACTGAAGTTATATAAGAAGATATTATATTGTATCAGTGGCAAGTCAGTTCATCACCGCAGTTAAAGAACTCAAGTATTCGCAGATCTTATTATTAGGCCTACCTAGTAACGCAAAAAATAAAAAAAGAGATCGGGTTTTCTTAAATGTAATTATTTAGTATGAAGAGTCCCCCACATAAAGTAGAGAGGTCGTATCAAATATATTTTAATCGTAATAATTTGATTTCTTGCTATTAAGTGTCGTGAGATACATCTCTAACAAATATCATATCACAAGCCCCTGTGGACCCCCTCCCCCCCCCTTTCCCCATCACGGCCCTGTGCCGACGATGGATTAAGGTAACATCAATACCACTTCTTGTACGACTATGTGTATCGAATCTTTGAAATTACCTTCAAATCAACTTTTAGAAAGGGATTTGTCGCTAGGGTTGTCTATACAAGTAAGAACACAAATATAGACCACCAATTGAAGTGAAATGGCCGGTTTTTAAACCAATGAATTATCATGTCTTATTTTTTTCTATTTATTTAAATTTTAAGCAGTTTTGTTTAAATTTCACACAAATTTAACTATTTTAAAAAAAGGCAACAAACAAAAAAAAAAACAAAAAAAACCAAACTCCAGCTGTTTCATATTTCTTATAAATATATTTAGGTATAAAATAATTTAAACCTATTTCCCGGCGTCTAATAAAATATACATTTTATTAAAGCTTACAGCAGATGGCGAGTGGCATCATTCATATGTAGGTCAGCTGATTCGTTGTTACACCACACGAATGTTTATTGATGAGAACTATTTAAGCGTTCATGTCCGTCGTCTAATTTCGGTACCTAAAAAAAGAAATCAACGTAATCCTTTTAAAAAGAGAATTGCAATTGTCAAGAATGTGTGTGCGTACACCATTTAAGGGAAGACAGTAATGTACATTAAGAAAACGATTGGGCCGACAAGAGGCAATCCATCTAGTGACGTCACCTTCTTTTGGCAAATTTTTTAACCCCCCCCCCCCCTCAAGAAAAAAACAACTTTAAAAAAAAAAATCTCCACCAATTTAAAACACCATTTAGACACTTTTTAGCACACAGTTATCTCATTGGCTATTTTTAAGGGAAGAAAGTAATGTACATTAAGAAAACGATTGGGCCGACAAGAGGAAATCCATCTAGTGACGTCAACTTCTTTTGGCAAATTTTTTAACACCCCCCCCCCCTCAAGAAAAAAACAACTTTAAAAAAAAAAAATCTCCACCAATTTAAAACACCATTTAGACACTTTTTAGCACACAGTTATCTCATTGGCTATTTTTTTCTGTCAACCCACTCATTACGTCATGGTTTCTCATGTACACCTTCAGTCAACGATGATCCAATACGAATTTCTTCTCATTAACAGATTAATCATTTCAGTCGTGTGGCTGGGGTTAGTGCCGGGGCACAGTTTATTTTCGCCGCTACTTCCACGAAAAAACTCCATAAAAGAAAAAAAATAATTTTTTCTAGGGTTTTCATTTTAATTTTTTCAGGGGGTGGGGGGCAAAACCAAAATTTGATCAGCTTGTTAAGTTTTTTTATTACTGGAGCCGCCACAGTACATAGCATTTAAAAAAACCTAAACATTTAGTGTGGGGCGGGGTGGGAGGGGGAAATGCCCCATTCTACCATGACCCACTGAGTTCTCGTTGGGTCGTGATCCTCCCCTACCCAAAATGACGTCCCTGCCTCCCCACCCCTTCCTATGCCCCTGAAATTTTTACATCACTATAAACATCATAGGTTATAATGACATCTACATAGGGGCATTCAATTAGTGTTTACAGGATTTTTATGCGAAAAAAAGGAGTTGGGGCAAAGTAAAGAAATTTGCTTTCTGTTCTATTATAAAATGAAATTATGGAAAAGTTTTGATTATAATTTTTAACTCTCGGCAAACGCCCTAGCCCGTCCCTCCTAGGAAAATCACTGCTTCTTCATCAGGTCCAATAAGTAATTCTATTTCTCATACTGAAGCATTCGAATCATTTCATCAAAACATTGAGTCTGTCTTTGACCTGTTGGACAAATTGGTATGGTATTTTGAGTTCCCGAAATACTCACTAAATTTGATATGACTGATGATATAATATTTTACAGACGTTTTAAAAGCGTGTACAAAAATAGACTGTGGACTCAACAAGCTTCGTGAACATAAGGACGTTAGGTTGACATCAATAGACAGTGGACTAAACAAGCTTCGTGGACATAAGGACGTTAGGTTGACATCAATAGACAGTCGACTCAACAAGCTTCGTGGACATAAGGACGTTAGGTTGACATCAATAGACTGTGGACTAAACAAGCGTCGTGGACATAAGGACGTTAGGTTGACATCAATAGACAGTGGACTAAACAAGCTAGGTGAACATAAGGACGTTAGGTTGACATCAATAGACAGTGGACTAAACAAGCTTCGTGAACTTAAGGACGTTAGGTTGACATCAATAGACAGTGGACTCAACAAGCTTCGTGAACATAAGGACGTTAGGTTGACATCAATAGACAGTGGACTAAACAAGCTTCATGAACATAAGGACGTTAGGTTGACATCAATAGACAGTGGACTAAACAAGCTTCGTGAACATAAGGACGTTAGGTTGACATCAATAGACAGTGGACTCAACAAGCTTCGTGGACATAATAACGTTAGGTTGACATCAATAGACAGTGGACTAAACAAGCTTCGTGGACGTAAGGACGTTAGGTTGACATCAATAGACTGTGGACTAAACAAGCTTCGTGGACATAAGGACGTTAGGTTGACATCAATAGACAGTGGACTAAACAAGCTTCGTGGATGTAAGGACGTTAGGTTGACATCAATAGACTGAGGACTAAACAAGCTTCATGGACATAAGGACGTTAGGTTGACATCAATAGACTGTGGACTAAACAAGCTTCGTGAACATAAGGACGTTAGGTTGACATCAATAGACAGTGGACTAAACAAGATTCGTGGACATAAGGACGTTAGGTTTACATCAATAGACAGTGGACTAAACAAGCTTCGTGGACATAAGGACGTTAGGTTGACATCAATAGACAGTGGACTAAACAAGCTACGTGGACATAAGGACGTTAGGTTGACATCAATAGACTGTGGACTCAACAAGCTTCGTGGACATAAGGACGTTAGGTTGACATCAATAGACTGTGGACTCAACAAGCTTCGTGGACATAAGGACGTTAAGTTGACATCAATAGACTGTGGACTAAACAAGCTTCGTGGACATAAGGACGTTAGGTTGACATCAATAGACTGCGGACTCAACAAGCTACGTGGACGTTAGGGCGTTAGGTTGACATCAATAGACTGTGGACTCAACAAGCTACGTGGACTTAAGGACGTTAGGCTGACATCAATAGACTGTGGTCTCAACAAGCTACGTTTACGTAAGGGCGTTAGGTTGACATCTATAGACAGTGGACTAAACAAGCTACGTGGACGTAAGGGCGTTAGGTTGACATCAATAGACATTGGACTAAACAAGCTACGTGGACGTAAGGGCGTTAGGTTGACATCAATAGACTGTGGACTCAACAAGATTCGTGGACATAAGGACGTTAGGTTGACATCAATAGACTGTGGACTCAACAAGCTTCGTGGACATAAGGACGTTAGGCTGACATCAATAGACTGTGGTCTCAACAAGCTACGTTTACGTAAGGGCGTTAGGTTGACATCTATAGACAGTGGACTAAACAAGCTACGTGGACGTAAGGGCGTTAGGTTGACATCAATAGACATTGGACTAAACAAGCTACGTGGACGTAAGGGCGTTAGGTTGACATCAATAGACTGTGGACTCAACAAGATTCGTGGACATAAGGACGTTAGGTTGACATCAATAGACAGTGGACTCAACAAGCTTCGTGGACATAAGGACGTTAGGTTGACATCAATAGACTGTGGACTCAACAAGCTTCATGGACATAAGGACGTTAGGTTTACATCAATAGACAGTGGACTAAACAAGCTTCGTGGACATAAGGACGTTAGGTTGACATCAATAGACAGTGGACTAAACAAGCTACGTGGACGTAAGGGCGTTAGGTTGACATCAATAGACAGTGGACTCAACAAGCTTTGTGGACATAAGGACGTTAGGTTTACATCAATAGACAGTGGACTAAACAAGCTTCGTGAACATAAGGACGTTAGGTTGACATCAATAGACAGTGGACTAAACAAGCTTCGTGGACATAAGGACGTTAGGTTGACATCAATAGACAGTGGACTAAACAAGCTTCGTGGACATAAGGACGTTAGGTTTACATCAATAGACAGTGGACTAAACAAGTTTCGTGGACATATGGACGTTAGGTTGAAAGTAAAAGGATTTGAAACTGGTTTAAAATAAATTAATTGCAAGCTCTGATAAATGGACTTAGAAGTTATGTGAAGATGACCAGCTTGATGATGTGTATTTCTTGCACGGACACTTAGTTTTTGGTTATGTTTAATTTACGCAATTATATGAGTTACGCATATAACAACGCTTAGAAATTTGCATTGCAAAAGCAGTACAACATAAATGGATATGTTGTGTGGGATGTGTATATTGGAATTTCCCTTTCGTTATTAGGGAGAGACAGTCTGGCAGTAGGCCTATGGAAGTAATCTCTCTAGTAACGCACATCTGTGTTTCATTTAAATTGCGAACATAAGCCAAGTCCTTATATCAGTCTCAGTGGGAAGTATGCATTTATAATCTTTAGTTAGTTTCATAGGTATTACACTTAAATAGAGAATTATTTTCATTATAGTAATAAAGATTCATATATACCGGTATATATTATTATTATTATTATTATATTTTACATGAAACAAAATGTTTTAAATTACCCAAAATTGTTAGATCCATTGCATAGTTGGCCTGCACATGACGATTTTTATTTTTTTTTATTTTTTTATTTTAGATTTAGATCTTAAATAAATTAAAAATTATTTAAAAAAAATGAATAATAAAAAGAATACTTCAGTCAAAAAATAAATAAATATAATATTAATAATATAAAAAATGTTTAACAGTTGAATCTCTCTCTCTCTCTCTCTCTCTATCTCTCTTTCTCTCTCCCACCCCACCCCTCTCAGCTGTATCGTATCGTTCCTTGAATCAAAGGACCTGGAAGTTGGAATTCCCCAACATGAGAACATATGTCAAGTTTTGTGTAGGCCAATCAAATACAAGGTCGAATATTGATCAGGGATTGATTTTTGTCATATCTTGTCAATATTTCCACGTTAACTAAAATAAATAAAAAATGGACATTATTTATAATGCTCAAACTCATATTATAAACATTTATTAAATTTTAAGATTTACTAGGATTAAGGAACGGAGGAAAGAGAAAAAACAAACCAAACATAAATTATTATTATTGTTTTTTTTTTTTCTACCCAAGGGAAATTACTCTGAAAATTAGAGGTAGCCATATTTCTAGCATAAGCAGTAGCAGACTGGGTCAGATGAATCGGATGTTATTTAGATCTTAACATATTTTAATCGTAATTTTAGGGTAAGTATAACATTTCTCGTTCCATTAACGACCAGACCAATTTTTGTTCTCATATTTAAACATTTGATATCGATCACCAGTGTTAATCGATATGAACAGACACAGTGACTCAGGGCTGAGAACTGAGACTGAGAATTAGTGACAAGTCACTGGTGAGTCGCTATTCGCCGGCAGGGATATCTACTGTTGATTTCTGTTGCATCATCGTCCAGAGTGTAAAGTGCATAAGGAATATTTCCCTCTCCCTAAAGTCAACTAAAGTGTAACTGACGGGATTTTTGATTGCCTATCATTTGCTCTTAAATTTCAGATTAAGTGATATTCTGGACGTTAATGGATTTTAACAGTCTGACAACTTGTCTACCGACAATGAATTACGAAGCGTCATCATAACAGCTACTAAAGCATTACGTCAACAATGTCCATGGAAAGTCCATGGGGTGATAAAGACTGGCAATATTTAACGGATTATAGTGAACTTCCACTTTGCATACTACAGCTAGACCCAGCGGATAGGGCAGTAATTCGAATAGCAGGTAAGATATCTTTACACCACTGAATAATAGCCTGTTGCGTCCCTTTCATTAGTAATTATACTTTTTATAGTAGGTCATGTACAACTGTGTCATATTAGTCACCAGTCACTATAACTGCAGTCTCATTGTTATTATGCTGCTGCACTGAATAGCATAATTACAGTCTCAGTTACCCATTAAATGCATTACAGTACAAGACAAGTCATTATTACAGTAAATGTTAATTTGTAAGCTGGTAGGCCTACATTATATTTTAAGTAACATTTCAATTTATAATGAATGATTGCTACCTGCACCTTTTTCTTCCTTTTCGTGACAGCCAATGACATAAATTGACAGCTAATTGCTGTTTAAAGTGCAAATTTTAACATAAGTGTTCCATGACTCATCATAGTTTTTATAAACCCTGTGCAGTAACAATTAAATATTCCAGTTGCTCCTAATTCCAGCTTACTCATTTATAACAAGTTTATCAAGTAACTTTATCTTCTATGTTGGCTCAATCTGCCTATGATTATTAAATAATTAGATAATGATATAATTTATATTGCTTTAAAAAATCATTTCTAAAGTATTTTTACTTAAACAAATGCATTATTGATTACACTGCAGAGCCTGCTGACTAACCAATGACAATAGTCAATAGGTGGCCTACTTTTTATAAATACAATGAGCTGTTTAAAAAAAAAAGGAATCTTGCTGAAATGCTATTCAGTTTTTTGTAAAACACTTTCATTGTAATGTAATTGTTACTTGGTAAATTTATTGTTTAGAATATTTATTTAAACTCATACAGATATAAATAATGTTTATTTGCACTTTGAAAAATAAGGGTGAAAAATGTTAGTTATTAATATCAATACAAAGGTATAAGAAACAGGTTCTTTAGAAGAAAAAAGGATATAATCTATAGAATACCGGTTTTCAAAGTTTTAAAGTCAGTACATTCCAAAGATCTAAACCAGTGTGTTGGCACTAACATAATATTGCTCTCGTTAAAAATCAGTAAGCCACACTTACTAAACATGCCAATGTAACCTTCTTAAGCCTACTAGAGGTTGCTGCTCTTCTCACAATGTGACTCCAGTATCCCTTCAGTCATTTTATAATGACTGTTTTTGTTTTTGCCTGGCATTGGATATTTGTTGAGATTTAAGTAAGAGCCTTTAGGCTTTCCATTTCTGTCAGGACTCAGGAGTTGAGTACTTACTGCTTGAGTATTTACTGCTTGAGAACTGACTGATTGTGTACTTATTATTTGATGTTAATTTGCCACCAGTACAGATCACTCTGTTCTAACATACTTAATACTTAAACTTGAAATCATTAAAGATTATCTTTGCATAGCTCATTATTTCATGTTCATAAATTTATAAAAATAGGGTAGATAAAATCTTTTTGATACATAAATTAATGATATTGCAAATTATATATTCCTTATGTATAACACCAAACAAAAAGAAAAGTGTTTGCTTATGTTGAAATAACCGTGGGTTAGATTCAGCATTTAAACATTAAACACATAAGCACTTGCTGTTTGCTAATACCTCTTAATACTACATTTTATATTCTGTCATATATACCTACTTTTGTAATATTTTAAATGTAAAAGATCACATGTAGCATATAAATGATTGTGATATACTAATCTGAATGGTAAGATTTGCCTGTGTTAATGATGATTCTTAAGAAACCGGTATATAATAAATGGTTGAAATGTAAAAAAAATAATAATAATAATCTGATAAGTATTCTAATCACTTTTTACAAGGAGATTGAGATGTTTAGTTTTATCTGTATATTTTAACATGGTTTTTTAAAATATGAATTTTATTCTGTTAAATTTAATAATTTTTTAAAGAAGTTTTATAAATCAACAATACCGATGTTATGGATTATTTACACAAACAATTTAAACAAATTAACATTTTTAAATGATTTAGTTTTCACTATTAACTAATGAAATAAGCGCACTTTATTTTCATTTATGACCAATTTTAATTTTCAACACCCCCCCTCCCCCCACCCCCTCTATTTCTAAAGACTAAATATTAGTTTCAGGTTAATCAGTTGACCAGTAGTTGATTGAAGAATATCTTTGACCAATTGAAACAAAAATTTCAACCAAGAAAAAAAATAATTATCGATAATATAATAATCAAAATAATTATTGATATTGATTTGAATAAACTTTAATGGGATAAACCCTCAAATCGATCTAAGCACTAAAATACCCCACCCAATATTTGCCTAGCCTCAACAAACTGGTACAAAAGATAACATTATTCCAATATGAAATTTTTAAACAAATTTACTTGTTCGTATTAGTCTGCTTTGTCTTAGCTAATGCCATCACTCACCTTCTCAATATAAAACGTATGGTGTATATTTATCCATGCTTACAGTAGTCAGAAGCTACAGGCTACAGCAAGTCAGAAACTACAGCACCCATTCGACATCTGTTAGCCTGCAGTTCAATCTTAAGTCTCCGAGATCACATTATATCCTAATGTGTGTGCAAGAATATTGTGTAGTCCAGCAAGAGTATTATCTAATAATAATTATCTGCAATAATTGCTAATAAGCTAATAAAAGATCAACCGAGCGTGGTTATCAACATTGATTGTTTGGTACATGCTGCGGAGTCCCAACAGTCGGGGGTAGCAGCGGGGGGTAGCAGCGGGCCTAAAGGTGGGTCTTGTCTTACCCTAACACTAGATTCCTGTCATACCACCACCGCCCCACTACCGTAACCTGTCATAAATTTAATGTCACGACTGTGTGCCATGGTTGATGGTGACTACCTTTCTCTGTAACAAACCGTTCACCTTTTATAGTATATGGCTGAAGGGAGCCAAGGGCCTCGCTTTAATTTCCTAAACAGTGTGAGGAAAATTGATATAAGATTGGAAAGTAAAACATAACTAATGACGCATGTAATTCAGTTTGCCAGATAAAAGTCTCAGCATGTTCTACTCTTGAATGACTTAAACATTTTCATTTAATGGGTTGCGAGTCGTAACATAAATATTCCACGGACACCGCCAGCTGGACATTCTTGTGTCGGGCACGTTGCAATATATGGATGTCCCTTTTAGCGCCACCCCCCCCCCTGTTTTTTTTCCGCATCATTACACTTTCTCACAATAACTAAGACATCCCCTTACGTCACGTAGTTACATTTTAATCAATTTGTTTTTATAATGAATTTGTAATCTTGTTTCCCAAGCTGTTCTTGACCAGTGTTTCCCAAGCTGTTCTTGATCAGTGTTTCCCAAGCTGTTCTTGACCAGTGTTTCCCAAGCTGTTCTTGACCAGTGTTTCCCAAGCTGTTCTTGACCAGTGTTTCCCAAACTGTTCTTGGCAAGTGTTTCCCAGGCTGTTCTTGGCAAGTGTTTCCCAAGCTGTTCTTGGCAAGTGTTTCCCAAGCTGTTCTTGACCAGTGTTTCCCAAGCTGTTCTTGGACAGTGTTTCCCAAGCTGTTCTTGACCAGTGTTTCCCAAGCTATTCTTGACCAGTGTTTCCCAAGCTGTTCTTGACCAGTGTTTCCTCCCATCTTAAGAAAGCCTTATTCAAGCTCTTCCAACTCTTAATATCCAGTCATACATAAAGTAGGGCCTATATTAAATTGTTCCGCTCTGGTTAGTTGGCCTCCTTGCATCCACACCCTCCAGACATTTTTGGGGGGGATCCGTTTTACACTATTTTGTATATTCTGGAGTCTAGAACGTTTCTGTCACCGTTAAAAGAGATGTGATGTGGATAAACCTTCTATAGTAGATGTACAACCATGAGTGGTTCCCATAACTTCTTGTATCCCAATAAGAAATGACGCGATAACCCACATTTTATCCCATGGGTGTAGAGTGAGAGTCGTGGGGGTGATCTTTGCCTTGTGGGTAACAGTGTAACTATTTCATCCCATGTGACACAGGGTGAAGGAATGCATAACATCTGATGCCGATAGTTGAGTCTTAGGTTTGCCTATGAAACCAAAAACAAAACCAAAAAAAAAAAAAAAAGGGGCACTAATACCGTGATATTTGAGTGCTACCTCTCATTCCTTCAAAGCCCAGCTCCTCCGTCACACCTCACAGACTTGTGACCTACGCCCCCCACGAAACACGTGAACGCAATGCGGATGTTCTCTTATACGGACGGATGCTTTGAGGTCAACTAGTCGTCTTCATTCTTTCATTCATTAGTTGGTTTTGTTTAAATCAACGGGACGTCGCTTTCCACATTATTGATGTGAGATATTTTGCATGTGGCCCCTAGCATATACTACTAGCGCCCTTCCCATACTGTTACCCTTGCAAATGGTAGGGGTAAAAGGCAGAAAAGTCGCAATATTATATCTATTTTTATCATATCTCTAGAATGAAATGATAGCCTCCCCTTTTAATTCCATTAGAGTAGCTTGCTCCCCTCCCCTTCCTCACACTCCAGTACTGATCGGTACAATGGGCCTAAACCATTAAACGCCTTCTCTCCCCCCCCCCCAGTACCGATCGGTACCATGGGCCTAAACCATTAAACGCCTTCCCCCCCCCCCCCCCCCATTTCATGTGTGCAGCACCCTGGCGTGGTGCCTCTATAGCAGTCTGTAACAGGTTATTGTGGATTTTCCGGCTTAAAGTCGCACGGGCCGGGTCCCCACTAGATTTATTCGTGTTCCATTGAATGGCGCCCGTCTCGCCCCCCTCTCTCCTCGCCCCCTCTCTCTCCCCCCTCGTCATATCTCTTAGTTTTCTTGTGAGAGCGATTGCATGGAGCGTTTGACTAGAAACTCGGGGTGGCTGTGTGCTGTTTGAAGGTCTAAATTTACCTGGATCTTAATAGACGTTTGAAGTGAATACCTGTTGTGCTTATCCTGAGGTGAAGTGGTTCATACTAAAAAAAATTGCTCTCTCCCAAATACTAGTGGTGAGATGTAAGCGACGTGAACGTGGTAACTGTGATGGAATAGTAGCTAGTTGTGTGGGTGGATTCAATGTTCTGATGTGATACACTGGAGTAGGGACGTTGTTCAATTGTTAAAGACAACAGCCGTAAGCCTTTACGTGGCTCAGGTATAAGTGTAAATGACGAGATTATCGTTGGCCGGGTCATGCATAAGTGCCAGCGTTCTATTTTTGCAGTTGGTGATTTATTTTCAAACTTTTCAAACCACCTTCTTCCTCGTGCGATAATGCCTTCTTTGTTAGGACATGCTTTGGTGTATGTTGATGATAAGACGCGGTGTTACGACGTGTTGAACTTTGGTATGGACAACGCGTCGCTGTCGGTGTTTTAGACTGTGTTGCACGACAGATGTCGTGTGTTTACTGTTTACCCCAAGACATGCCCGGTGTTGTGGCCTTGTGCTTGAAAGGATTTACAACCCGTAGTGTAACTGTTTCTGTCAGCTGTTTCAGTTGTCTTATTCCATTACACTAGTAGCCGGTGTGTGTACCTCTGATTATTCCAGACGGTTGCTTATTTAAACCTAACTGTATTCCGTGCAATGGTATCTATGTGTGATTACAGAGGCATTTCCGTGGTAACGAAAGATGATGTATTTTGGTCTATATTTTTTTTTGTTTTGTTGCTGTCCATGGAATTACATTTATGTTCATATCAATTGAGAGTTTTTTCACGGCTAATTCTTTAAGAAAATAATAGTAGCTAGACGAAATCTTTAAAATAATATTCCACAAGCGTTCCCCCCCCCCCACCCAACTGTTCGCCCACCCACTTCTGCTATATGTTGTCGGTGTCATCAGTCTTGAGTCATATGTAACCTCAAAAACTTATGTTTAGCTCCTCAAATGTCCCCTTTTTTCTCCTCTGTCTAAGGTCGTTGTGAAAACTACAGCAAATAGGCAAATAGGCAACCTCGGATATTTCAAGTTTGTCTCGTAAATCCTTGCATCATTGATCTTTTTTAAGTTTCCATTTACAGTATTTAGTCAGTAACTGCTCTTTGTTTGGGTTATAAAGTGGTCCATTGCATGCCATCGTTTCTAGATTTAGTCCATACCCCCCATAATGGAAGCTTTGAAATGAAAGTACACAGTAGTAACGTAACCTGGGAGTGGGGAAGGCTTAATGCTTGGCTAGTTTTATCATTCAGATCTAGCGTACTAATGTTCTGTAGTGTTAGCTTGAAATCAATATAAATGATTGAATTAATGTGTACTTTTATCATTAGCAAGTGTTACGGAGAAAGCAATTGGTGGGGGGGGGTGGAGGGACTTATGTGTACCTGGGCGTGTGAAGGTAGTTTAAGCAAGAGTACTATTTTTATACGTTTCATTGATGAAAATCGGTTTGAAATTATGTCTTGTTCTGAGTTATGAAAAAAATATTTATTTTTTTATCGTTTTCCCTCTCTATAAATAAACATGCGTTTGGTTTCCCCTTACTTAAATTAAATTTTGCCCACATTTAATACTTTAAAATGTTTCAGTCATTGAATAAATAAACCACTTACTACAATAATATTGCACAACTGAATATGTCCGTTACACATAAAGCTGTCATGGTCGCTGCTGCCAGACATAAGATTCCCACGAGTTTTGGCCCGTTAAGATGGAAGGCTTCATTTGGAAAGATATTGAGGGGATTTATTTAACGTTACATCTTTTACTTTACGCGGATTTGTCTCTGAGCTTACGTCACTGAGCATTGAGGAGACCGAGGATACATCTAAGAATATCGTGCTTCTTATACATATGACTTGGAAGGCACCCTGGGAGACCGAGGACAAAACCAAGAATATCGTGCTTCTTATACATATCACTTGGGAGACACCCTGGTGGATGAGCTGATACAGTTTTCTGCAGTTATGTGCTCCCAGAAACCGGTGATTGTGAACCAATCAGCAGAGCTTACCATGTACAGGCTTTTGTCATCGTTGAATCCTAAGTCAGACACTTTCACATGCCAAGATTGGTTCTGTGCATGATGGTGTCCAAAGCCTCCGGCGAGCTGAGCTTCTCACAGTTGGGAAGATTCATAGGAGAGCTGCGGTCCGCAATGCGGCAGGAAGGCCAAGCTTGTTGGTGTTTATGAGGAATGAGCTGCTGCTCATGCTTCTCTTTACTGACGCGATAGAGCAACTCGTGCTTACTAAGACTCGAAAAAACAGCAATACACGTAAGCAGCACTAGCGCAGTAGTTAGAATGACAATGCGCCTAGGTTAAGTTGATCTGGTTTAACCTTTTCTGCGTTGAGTTCACTTTTGAGACATTTACTATTGAATATTGATGTTACATTGCTAGATGAGAATCTAGAGTTGTTATTTTATTCATGTTCAATAAAAGCTTACTTGTTGCGTCGCCAGTAATTAAGTCTCCTTGGTCGGTATGAGTGCGCATGTACGGTAAGTGTCGAATGCACATGCACCAATGCCGAGAGAGATATGGCCATTTTTGCGCTTCAGTATCAAGCCCAATTTCGTTTTAATCCGACCCTGTCTGTTGGGAAACAACTGAAAGACTTGGGTAAATGTACAGTGAATTAGGCGAGACAGTGTTCAGCTGATATTTGAAACTTTTATCTATTTTATACATTTATAAAAACTAAAGGACATTTAAAACGAGGTCAGCTGTACAAATGTGACGTCAATTTCTTAATTGAAGTCAGCCTAGATCATTTATGAAGGTTATCAAAATTACTCAACAAAATTGATATTTACGTGACGTGTTTTGTTTTTTATATTTCATCCTGGTCAGATTCGTTTAAAGTGTACGACTCAACTGGCAAGATCTTGGTGCTCAGGTATACGCCGTATTATGTTAACATATGCCAAAATGTAAAAATAGCCGTCTTCGATTTGATGCCAATGTAGCATGCACTCGTCTGGCTTCCGTTCTGTCTGGGCACGTCATCCCATGACGTGGTTTTAAACGCACGCGCGTGCCGGTGCCAGCTCCCATGGTGTTAACATTCTGTGTCATCTCAGAGTTTGGCTGTCTCATCTCTAGGAGTGGGGTTGGCGACCCTCTCAGATCACGATGACCTTGGAGCATGATAACACATTTTATCATTTCCTGGCTACAGTTTTAAAACTACGTTAAATCGATAGTTAGGCTTCATTAGCGTTCCTTTTTCTAATTTAAAATTATTTTTTTGGGCCCTTAATTATTATTTAAAGAATGAAAAGAAATTGGACAATTGAAAATTCTCAAACTTTCAAATAGTCTAAAGTTAGCCTTTGTAACACCATACGAGCTAACTGAATCAAGATAAGATGATAGCTCACAATTTAAAACATGTACTCTGTAAAATTAGCGTTGTTAAACAATTTACTGCTTAAGTTATGGCTTGTTATTTAAAAGGGAACAAGAACTAATGGCAAGGTACAATTTCCCTTTAACTGAGTCTCATTCTTGGACGCCTGCTTGTATCGTCGTCAACAGTCGGGGTTCACGAATGTGACAGCAAGGATTGCCTCAGCAATCCTCAGTTTGTTGTTCCAGACAAGGACCCACTCAAGCCATGGAAACATTTTTCTTTGACCATTACAGCAAACAACAAAACCATCCAATATGCCCGCCGTGGCCACAATAACAAACCAGTGTAAAACTAAAAACCCTTGCTCACATAAAGTCTTTGGAACATCACAGCATCAACTATCCACCTCTCTTATCTCACTGATCACTTTACTTTATTTGATGCCCTCGCATGACATCAAGTGGGAAAGCAGTAATATTAATATACACTTTTTCTTTAATGACCGCGTTCCATCATGGTGATGATTCGTTGGTGTTGCCACCTGTGCGCTAGTAGTGCTGTAGTCGGTTGGTATGCGGACATGATTGTAGTACATAACGATGTCGACACGTGCCTAACACATTCAAGCCACACCGACGAACTCCCCGCCAGTGGGACAACCTGTCGTGCCGGTTCTCCAGGCCTCCTCCACCTTTCTGTGGGGACATTGCACGGCAACGTCCCATTTCTTGGAGCTCTAGTTCTTCTTTAAAAACACACACCAGGTTTACGTAGGTGGTGTATTATGTAACAGAAAAGTAGAGCATAGTCCGTCCGTATGTAAATCTTTATTACTATCTATGCAACGGAAACACGGCAAGGATGATAATAAAATAATGTGTACTTATTGAAAGTGATGGATACATACATTGAATCTTATCCCTTATGTGTTTTTATATGTGGTGTATGGTATACAGTTATAAATCAACCATATTGATAGTAAACACTTCATTGAGAGAAGTTATGTTAAATTCATAGTGCGTCCTAATCAACGTGTCAGTTAGCAGCTAAATGAATCGACACCGCTATATATTAATAGTAATCTGATTAGTTCACTTCTTTCGAGATGTCCTACCAGGACTAAGTTCTTTTTTTATGTATGGGCCAGTACTGCTGAATGAAACATCCAGTAGGATATGGATCTCACACTTGAGTGATTTCCCGTCAAAGTAAAGAATACCCAGTACCCAACTTGCGATCCTTCAGTAGGCTAGCCCACTAATGCAAAACCTGATGATGGGGACTTTGTGCATGACTTTAAATTTGAAACTGTCATATCTATTTGACATATTTGACTGTCTCATATATGTTAAGAAGATGAGTTCACTTGATGTTATTGTTGCTGTTTCTTGAAATATGTCCGTGTCCCCTAGTGTTGTCATCGGGGGCTTTTGTTTGATGACATGCATGATAGCTCGCTTATGTTATTATTGCTGTATCTACCCGTAAGTCAGTGTCTTCCTCATGCTCTCACAGGGGCTTCTGTATATAGATAGAAATTTATTTTTACAAACAGTTGTTAATTGTCGGATGAGAATCTTCACTTTAATCTTAAATACATTTTTTTTAAAAATTGCACTAAATACTATTACAATGGTAGAAATGTAAGCGACTGATGTACTCTAGCTTGTATATTATCTCCTTCTGACTCGGCATGACTCAACGACGAAACGAGGAAGAAACAAAAATCTGTTGATATTGATCCGCTTGCCATGAAATCCCCAACACGTTCTTCGTCGCTCCTGGCTGTAGGGCTCACGATACACGGTAGAACAGTTGAAATGTCGAATGTGCTGTTTGCCGGTATGTAGTGGTGGCTTACCGGTATGTAGTGGTGGCTTGCCGGTATGTAGTGGTGGCTTACCTGTTGCGTTGTCGTGTAAGTGTAGGCGAATACTTTCTTAAGCCCTTGTTTTAATTTTTCTGTTTTTTTTTTTTTAAAGTGGAGCATTACTAAGTGCACGCATTTCGTTGTGACGTCTGGTGTTTGAATGAATGCAACGTAGTTGGATGTGCTGCTCATTTTCAAGCATGAATCGGATTGACTGACGTGCGTAGTAATGACTTAGCTTCTCAGTGGTGTGAAAGTGTGGAGGGTAGGACATGGCTTCAGTCAGTTATCTTCGAGGTAAAGCAGTTGTGTTCTATGTAAATCAGTTGTCTTCAAAATGTAAATCAGTTGTCTTCGAGGAAAATCAGTTGATTTTGATGTAAATCAGTTGTCTTCATTTTTCTTTGATGTAAATCAGTTGTCACCGAGGTAAATCAGTTGTCTTCTAGGTAAATCAGTTGTATTCGATGTAAATCAAGTTTCTTCGTGGTCATTCAGTTGTCTTCGAGGTAAATCAGTTGTCTTCAAGGTAAATAAGTTGTCTTCGAGGTAAATCAGTTGTCTTCGAGGTTAATCAGTTGTCTTCAAAGTAAATAAGTTGTCTTCAAGGGAAATAAGTTGTCTTCAAGGTAAATAAGTTTGTCTTTGAGGTGCAGGTTGATCGTCCTTGTAGATAAATAACGTGGATGTGTTTCTTGTTCACCTTGTATACCTTTATTATATCAAAGGCATGGTCAGAATTCATTTGAAGAGATAGTTCGTTTACATTCATTGATTGATTATTCTGTAAAACAACAACAAGGGGTGGGGGTGTTCTCACCAAATTTATGTTATATCATTCAAACTCTTTTTAATTTTTTTTAAAAAGGACCCTCACATTTAACTCTGTTAAGTTGTATGTGTGCAAGAAACTTCGGCAAATATATTGATTGAGCCCAAAGAAATATAAATCACTTGATCGATTATATGGCTGCTAATGTAGTTTACTTGTTCGCTTTACTAACGACCTAAAGCTCTTTATTGTCAATTAGTTTTTGTTTTTTTCTTGTAATGGTTTTATTGACTTTTTCCCGTCTCTATATTTGGAGCAAGCTGAAACTCATTACAGTTTATATTAAGGATTTCAAAGTAGGGGTATTTTAGAGGAGAGATTTAGGGCTTTGGGTACAATTAATTAATCTGCTTATAATTATTATACAATGAAAAATATGACAGCGTGGCTTTCGCTGCTTAGAACATATCTAACTGTATTTAATAACTGAGTATGTGTAGTTTAGCCTTGGCCGTTATTCATTTGTGAAGTGAAAAGTAGCTTACCATAGCGTCATGCTGTTTTTACATAAGCCAAAAAAGGATTTGTTTATTAAGTGCGGGAAAGCGAGTGCTATTTGGATAGTTGGTCGATTCATTGATAGTTGGTCGATTCATTGATAGTTGGTCGATTCATTGATAGTTGGTCGATTCATTGATAGTTGGTCGATTCATTGATAGTTGGTCGATTCATTGATAGTTGGTCGATTCATTGATAGTTGGTCGATTCATTGATAGTTGGTCGATTCATTGATAGTTGGTCGATTCATTGATAGTTGGTCGATTCATTGATAGTTGGTCGATTCATTGATAGTTGGTCGATTCATTGATAGTTGGTCGATTCATTGATAGTTGGTCGATTCATTGATAGTTGGTCGATTCATTGATAGTTGGTCGATTCATTGATAGTAGGTCGATTCATTGATAGTTGGTCTATTCATTGATAGTTGGTCGATTCATTGATAGTTGGTCGATTCATTGATAGTAGGTCGATTCATTGATAGTAGGTCGATTCATTGATAGTACGTCGATTCATTGATAGCTGGTTGATTCATTGATTGTTGGTCGATTCATTGATAGCTGGTCGATTCATTGATAGCTGGTCGATTCATTGATAGTTGGTGGATTCATTGATTGTTGGTCGATTCATTGATAGTAGGTCGATTCATTGATAGTTGGTCGATTCATTGATAGTAGGTCGATTCATTGATAGTTGGTCGATTCATTGATAGTTTGTCATTTTGTACAACGTATCTTCCTGTTGTAGTGTAATTAGCAAGCGATGTGAGGACGCTATGTGAATATTTCGAATGAAGGATATTACCGGCTAGACAGAAAGCGAGCCACTATTTCCTGGAGTCATAGTCCTTTCGGCCACTCCACGCCTCCGACATGGATCGGATGGCTTATAATGGATTTGAATATCTGGACGACGAGGCACCAAAAAGTCCTATGGTGCAATATGAGCAGGCAAGGCGGAGGGATACAGGTAATTTTCCCCTTTATTTCTGTTATAGTTAATTATACGTTAACGGTCACTTTCTCCTTTACCAAGAACTTTGAATGTAGTTTTAATAGAATGCAGACATGCTATAATCTTCAGTTGTACTTTAGACAGAAGGAGATAATAGTGGAACAAAGTATGCTTAAGGCTCGAAATGTAATGAACTTTAGACACGAGTCCTTGCACTATCCGTTAAATAAATTAGAAAACATTGAATGCATTGTGGGTGATTAAGTAAGCCGTAATCAGTTTCTATTAGAACCTTGTGCCGCTATGTTCTATAATGTTAACGACAAACTGCCCTTGTCCGGAGAAGTTGGAGTTCCCCCGCATCGTTAGTAACAAAGTGCTGTTGGACACGCCTTTAATGATGACCCGACACCGGGCTTGTGCACCACATTTACATTTCTCCGAGACAACGTGACGGGGGATTGTAATAAAGGGGAACCCATTTAAGGAGAGGCACGCGTCACAACATATTTTATGTGAATACCTCTCAGATTTTATGTGCGATATGTATTCCATCATCGAACAAAACGGCTGTTTCAATGTAAAACATTATGGTTGGATGGATGTTTTATATGAAAGTATTGTAAAACATTCAAGCATGTTTTAACCACTTCCCCCAACCAACCACCCCAAAAAAATAATATATATATATATATATATATATATATATATATATATATATA
>CAXITT010000305.1:211546-229220 GCA_964033795.1 Lymnaea stagnalis | reverse complement strand
GCTACACTTCCTAGACTTTGTGTCATTAGCCCTAAGGCCTCATGACAGAGCTACACTTCCTAGACTTTGTGTCATTAGCCCTAAGGCCTCATGACAGAGCTACACTTCCTAGACTTTGTGTCATTAGCCCTAAGGCCTCATGACAGAGCTACACTTCCTAGACTTTGTGTCATTAGCCCCATGGCCTCATGGCAGTGCTACATTTCCTAGACTTTGTGTCATTAGCCGACAGGCCTCATAACAGAGCTACACTTCCTGGACTTTGTGTCATTAGCCCTCAGGCCTCACGGCAGTGCTACATTTCCTAGACTTTGTGTCATTAGCCGACATGCCTCATGACAGAGCTACACTTCCTAGACTTTGTGTCATTAGCCCTAAGGCCTCATGACAGAGCTACACTTCCAATACTTTGTGTCATTAGCCGACAGGCCTCATGTCAGAGCTACACTTCCTAGACTTTGTGTCATTAGCCCTAAGGCCTCATGGCATTGCTACACTTCCTAGACTTTGTGTCATTAGCCCTCAGGCCTCATGGCAGTGCTACATTTCCTAGACTTTGTGTCATTAGCCGACAGGCCTCATGTCAGAGCTACACTTCCTGGACTTTGTGTCATTAGCCCTCAGGCCTCATGGCATTGCTACACTTCCTAGACTTTGTGTCATTAGCCCTCAGGATTCATGGCATTGCTACACTTCCTAGACTTTGTGTCATTAGCCCTCAGGCCTCATGGCATTGCTACACTTCCTAGACTTTGTGTCATTAGATCTCAGGATTCATGGCATTGCTACACTTCCTAGACTTTGTGTCATTAGCCCTCATGACTCATGGCAGTGCTACTCTTCGTAGACTTTTGTTTCATAAGCCGACAGTGCAACACTTCCTAGACTTTGTGTCATTAGCCCTCAGGCCTCATGGCAGTGCTACACTTCCTAGACTTTGTACCATTAGCCGACAGGCCGCATGACAGTGCTACACTTCCTAGATTTTGTGTCATTAGACCTCAGGCCTCACGGCAGTGCTACACTTCCTAGACTTTGTGTCATTAGCCCTCAAGCCTCATGGCAGTGCTACCCTTGTTTCCCCATGTTCTGTTGACCGTTTCACGAATCGAACTGTCGACTCTTCCTACCTTTCACGCCCCCCCCCCTCTCTTTTCCCAACCTTCTCCCCACTACCCCTCATGTCATGAATACTCGGATTGCCTGGAATAGTTTTCAATGTTCATGGTTTATTCAAACCACGAACGACAACACAACTCATCAACACTGGCGCACCGCCAGGTGGATCTCATTAAGGGATGTGTCACAGAACCCTGAGACGAAGGTAAGGGTGGAGTTGGGACTGGGGGCGGGCCGGTTGTCCTTGATCCGGTCACTTGACGAGTGGTGGGCGTCCTAATAAGATCGATACAATTACATTAGGCTTAGAAGTGCCATGACTAATCGAAGTTCGTCGATTTAAGAGCTCTCCGGCGTAACCTGATTACCATTGTTGTGACGTCAGATGGGGTTGGGGGGGGGGCACGCACGAGTAACGATAGTGTTTGGAATCATGCTCTTTTGATGTTCCCTTACACAGTAATGGAATTACAATTACATTAGGCTTAGAAGTGCCATGACTAATCGAAGTTCGTCGATTTAAGAGCTCTCCGGCGTAACCTGATTACCATTGTTGTGACGTCAGATGGGGTTGGGGGGGGGGGGCACGCACGAGTAACGATAGTGTTTGGAATCATGCTCTTTTGATGTTCCCTTACACAGTAATGGAATTGGCATCAATAAGTTAAGGCTGAACCTAAACTGCTACATTTTAAGTGTTTCCACATACCATCGTGTACAGCAGCCCCCAGGACTCATGGCAGTGCTACTCTTCTTGGTCATAAAGCAAACCCCTGATCTAGTAGTGACACATACATTATTTTGAATGATTGATTATACATCAGGTTGAGGAATACATTTTTAGTCTGGTAAAATGCTATATAGTAAGACGACTTATAGAGCAGGTGATATTATAGCATTAAATCCCCGATTAACATTGTACAAAAAAAATCATTAGCGTATAGCCGTTGGTGTAAATAAGTTAATGTTAAAAGATCTTAAGTGATCAAATATGTCTTCTTATGGTCCTACTCAAGTTATTTTAAAAAAAAAAAACAACAACAAAACCCAAACAATGACCAACACTTTCTGAAATGCCTGCTTTTTCATATCCCTCTGATAATATATTTGTTGCATTCATTTATTCTCCTTACAAAATAGTTATCCACTATAACTCTTTCAGCAAACATTACATCTCTCCTCTATAACTCTATCAACAAACATTACATCTCTCCTCTATAACTCTATCAGCAAACCAGATTTTATCCTCTACATACCATGGATGCCGTCCCCTTAACATAAACCTCTAAGCTGCTAATCCAAAAGCCTCTCTTAGCCAATTGTGTTCGTTTGGTCTTATCAGCACTGTGGTTTGGTTTTCCTTTTTTACAACCACTGGTTAGTGCTTTTTGGAGATGGTGGGCCGTGGTGACGGTAATTAAGGGAGTGGTTGTAACTGATACTCAAAGGGGTTTAATTATGGTTCCACGCGTTGCTTGCTATGGTTAGGGAAGTGGGGATATTGCATTGTCCACATTGGTCACTGTGTGACGTTGGTCTACAGTGGTCACTGTTGCATTGGTCTACCGTGGGCATGATGTGGCATTGGTCTACAGTGGGCACGGCGTGGCATTGGTCTACAGTGGGCATGATGTGGCATTGGTCTACTGTGGGCATGGTGTGGCATTGGTTTACTGTGGGCACGGCGTGGCATTGGTCTACAGTTGGCATGGTGTGGCGTTGGTCTACTGTGGAAACTGTGTGGCATTAGTCTACATTGGGCATGGTGTGGCATTGGTCTAGATTGGACATTGTGTGGCATTGAACTACAGTGGGCATGGTTAGGGAAGTGGGGATATTGCATGGTATACAGGGGTCACTGTGGGGCGTCGGTCTACAGTGGGCATGGTGTGGCGTTAGTCTATTGTGGGCACTGTGTGGCGTTGGTGTACAGTGGTCACTGTGGCATTGGTCTACAGTGGTCACTGTGTGGCGTTAGTCTATAGTGGGCATTGTGTTTCATTAGTCTACAGTGGTCACTGTGTGGCATTGGTCTACAGTGGTCACTGTGTTGCTTTGGTCTACAGTGAGCATGGTGTGGCTTTACAATAATATAATACAATAACACCAAATTTTCAAATACTCTTTGGTCATTAAAATGTGAGTGTAGATTTTAGCATCATGAAACTCGACCCTTCCGTCAGTTGCAACAAATCTAACTAGATTGTTTATATTTGGCACGATTCAACCAAATATTATTTCGAGACAAAAATAGAACCGAATGTACACTCATCGCTGAATTAATTGTCATTGTTTAGCACAGCAACTTATTTGAGATATTGATGGCTTGAGATGTCAGAACGATTCATGACTTTAGTTTTGAGAGCATGTTTTATAATTAAGTTGGTAAATCACGACCTATTGACGCGCTGGACGTGTTCACACCGAACCAAATCGCATCTATTATTTGACCTTTCACATTTCTTTTTTTAAATACTGATCAAGCACGCGGCGGTATCTGAAGTGAAGAGTCATTGTATAAATATAGTCGCTTCACTTCGTATATTGACGTTTCCATGTATCATATGGATACTGAGATGCACCTGGATGTGATTTTTGTTGTTTGTAAATTCTTCTTTTTTTTTTCCATACCTCATTTTTAAAAAAAAGTATTTCCTTTGGAAAACTAATGTAAAACTAAGTTGATGCATTTTATCAATGAATGCTAGAATTTCTTGGGAATGAAATAAGGGGTATGAAAACATCAGATCAGTCAAATACTTGCTGGGGAGCAGTTGTAATCCTTCCCAGCCGCGGTTGAAATGTGTGCGCTTGGGACTAACCAGCAACGTGTTACGTCACACGTGTTTTTTCTCTACCCTCGGGAGCTAACATTCTTTCACGTGACCAAGCTGGAAGTTTATTTTTCAATGATAATTTACCACAGGGATTCTCAAATTAAAACACCCCGACCCTGAGAGATCCAGTGATAGATGCAACACGAGTTTGAACGATAGAGTACCGTTTGCGTCATTACTCGTTATGCTTTTAATATGTAAATAAATCTTCGTGGATAGGATCCAGGGAGTTCCCGCCACTGATCCAACGTTCCAGGTTTGTGGGGGACAGTCATCATTATAATCCAATTAATCTTACCGCCTTCAGGCAAATTGTGTGCACTCAATGGGTTATTCTATCATCAATCTTGGCTGTGTGGCGCCAAGCAGGCAGATAACGCAATATTTAAGTTATCGGTAGGCTTTGGCTTCAGTAGTGGAATGTGCTGCCGTTTGTTGGACTCGGTGGACGTAGATCGAAGGTGTGGTCATTATAATGTTATAGAAGTATTAAAAGGGACATCGTTTAGATAAATTTTCTTAGATTTACATCTACATTTTCTATATATAGTTTGCAAAAAAAATTGTTGTTGTTTTTATTGGGTGCGGCGGGTGGGGGAGGGCGGGAAATCATGTACAGTTGGAATTTAAACCAACAAAAGTATTATTGGATAATGTCATCTCTTTCCTGTTTGATTTCAAACAATTGAACTGATAGTTTTATGTATCAAAATAGTTTTATACAGGACTAATCTCTTACATTAGATTTGTATTATTAATCAATCATGTACTCTGAATAATCTTTATTTCGTATTCTTCGATAGTTCTTAACCCTCACTCGCCAGAATTATGTATAAATACATCACTTATTCTGATAAAACTGTATGAATTTGTATGCATGCTCACACAACACATCCCCCATCACCAACATCCAGCATGTGCCAATAGCTCGCCTGGGGTGTGGGGTTGGGGCGGCAAGGGACAGGGAACTGGTGTTGAGGAAGAAACAAAAACACAACTGGGTTGCGGTACTCCGCTAACAGATGTCCGTGTGCAGGCATATCCGGGACCCGTACGTATCACAGGAACCAAGGCAATGTGACACACGTGGGGCCGGCTTGTTTTGCCGTCTGTTGTTTAGTGAGATGCACATGGGCAAGTGCTAACGCCCTCTCAGCTCCATTCATATGCACATAGGCGAGTGCTAACGCCCTCTCAGTTCCATTCATATGCACATAGGCAAGTGCTAAGGCCCTCTCAGTTCCATTCATATGCACATGGGCAAGTGCTAAGGCCCTCTCAGTTCCATTCATATGCACATGGGCAAGTGCTAACGACCTCTCAGCCCCATTCATATGCACATGGGAAAGTGCTAACAACCTCTCAGCCCCATTCATATGCACATGGGCAAGTGCTAACAACCTCTAAGCCCCATTCATATGCACATAGGCAAGTGCTAACAACCTCTCAACTCTATTCATATGCACATAGACAAGTGCTAACGACCTCTCAGCCCCATTCATATGCACATAGACAAGTGCTAACGCCCTATCAACTCTTCATATGCACATAGGCAAGTGCTAACGACCTTTCAACTTCATTCATATGCGCATTGCGAACGTGCTGTCCTAACTTTTAAGTTTGTTAGCTACTCCAGATCATTTCTACAATGTTCTTCTCCATAGAGTTGGATGCATAATTGATTTGGTTTGGACTGCTTCACTCACTCATGACACATTGAATAATGGCGGATGTCACTGACGTAAACGTAGATCCATTTTGTTCTGTTCATTAAAAAAAAAAAAAAGATTCCAATGGCTCCAACTCGACCGATAAGCTAGGACTGGTCAGACTTTAGCATTGGCTTAGTTATAAGCTAGGACTGGTCAGACTTTAGCATTGGCTTAGTTATAAGCTAGGACTGGTCAGACTTTAGCATTGGCTTAGTTATACGCTAGGACTGGTCAGACTTTAGCATTGGCTTAGTTATAAGCTAGGACTGGTCAGACTTTAGCATTGGCTTAGTTATAAGCTAGGACTGGTCAGACTTTAGCATTGGCTTAGTTATAAGCTAGGACTGGTCAGACTTTAGCATTGGCTTAGTTATAAGCTAGGACTGGTCAGACTTTAGCATTGGCTTAGTTATAAGCTAGGACTGGTGAGACTTTAGCATTGGCTTAGTTATAAGCTAGGACTGGTCAGATTTTAGCATTGGCTTAGTTATAAGCTAGGATTGGTCAGACTTTAGCATTGGCTTAGTTATAAGCTAGGACTGGTGAGACTTAAGCATTGGCTTAGTTATAAGCTAGGACTGGTCAGACTTTAGCATTGGCTTAGTTATAAGCTAGGACTGGTCAGACTTTAGCATTGGCTTAGTTATAAGCTAGGACTGGTCAGACTTTAGCATTGGCTAAGTTATAAGCTAGGACTGATCAGACTTTAGCATTGGCTTAGTTATAGGCTAGGACTGGTCAGACTTTAGCATTGGCTTAGTTATAAGCTAGGACTGGTCAGACTTTAGCATTGGCTTAGTTATAAGCTAGGACTGGTCAGACTTTAGCATTGGCTTAGTTATAAGCTAGGACTGGTCAGACTTTAGCATTGGCTTAGTTATAAGCTAGGACTGGTCAGACTTTAGCATTGGCTTAGTTATAAGCTAGGACTGGTCAGACTTTAGCATTGGCTTAGTTATAAGCTAGGACTGGTCAGACTTTAGCATTGGCTTAGTTATAAGCTAGGACTGGTCAGACTTTAGCATTGGCTTAGTTATAAGCTAGGACTGGTCAGACTTTAGCATTGGCTTAGTTATAAGCTAGGACTGGTCAGACTTTAGCATTGGCTTAGTTATAAGCTAGGACTGGTCAGACTTTAGCATTGGCTTAGTTATAAGCTAGGACTGGTCAGACTTTAGCATTGGCTTAGTTATAAGCTAGGACTGGTCAGACTTTAGCATTGGCTTAGTTATAAGCTAGGACTGGTCAGACTTTAGCATTGGCTTAGTTATAAGCTAGGACTGGTCAGACTTTAGCATTGGCTTAGTTATAAGCTAGGACTGGTCAGACTTTAGCATTGGCTTAGTTATAAGCTAGGACTGGTCAGACTTTAGCATTGGCTTAGTTATAAGCTAGGACTGGTCAGACTTTAGCATTGGCTTAGTTATAAGCTAGGACTGGTCAGACTTTAGCATTGGCTTAGTTATAAGCTAGGACTGGTCAGACTTTAGCATTGGCTTAGTTATAAGCTAGGACTGGTCAGACTTTAGCATTGGCTTAGTTATAAGCTAGGACTGGTCAGACTTTAGCATTGGCTTAGTTATAAGCTAGGACTGGTCAGACTTTAGCATTGGCTTAGTTATAAGCTAGGACTGGTCAGACTTTAGCATTGGCTTAGTTATAAGCTAGAACTGGTCAGACTTTAGCATTGGCTTAGTTATAAGCTAGGACTGGTCAGACTTTAGCATTGGCTTAGTTATAAGCTAGGACTGGTCAGACTTTAGCATTGGCTTAGTTATAAGCTAGGACTGGTGAGACTTTAGCATTGGCTTAGTTATAAGCTAGGACTGGTCAGACTTTAGCATTGGCTTAGTTATAAGCTAGGACTGGTCAGACTTTAGCATTGGCTTAGTTATAAGCTAGGACTGGTGAGACTTTAGCATTGGCTTAGTTATAAGCTAGGACTGGTGAGACTTTAGCATTGGCTTAGTTATAAGCTAGGACTGGTCAGACTTTAGCATTGGCTTAGTTATACGCTAGGACTGGTGAGACTTTAGCATTGGCTTAGTTATAAGCTAGGACTGGTCAGACTTTAGCATTGGCTTAGTTTATGACCATTTGAACATGGGGATTTGTTTAGCCGATTAAGGTTTGCTGTAGCAGTTTGACCGCATTAACTTACGTCATAAAAATGTGCTTGTTGATCACAATTAGTTTGAGAAAAATCGCTTTTCAGTTGTCGTGGTTGCATTAAAAAAATATTTTTTTTACTATTAACTAGACTATTTTCAAGGTTTAAATTTATCACACCAATCAATAACTTGGCTATATTAATGTTTACGTTTTGTCAGACCAATCAATAACTTTTCTATATTAATGGTTAAAATTAGTGAGACCAATCACTTGAATAAAGTAATTAATGGTTACTATTTGTCAGACAAATCACTTGGCTATGTTCATGGTTACAATATGTTAGACCATTCACTTTGTTGTTGTCACGGAAGAGCTTTGGGCTCGCGAGCATCTTTGCGCGTGATTTCCGGCAGACGTCTAAAGACAAAAAAAAAAAAAAAAAACCCACTCATTAAGACCGTATTCCAATGAGAAGTTTAAACTCAAGTACATCTATATGTATTATCAGTGGGTGTTTTGCAACAGTTTTGCATGAGAAGNGTTGATCACAATTAGTTTGAGAAAAATCGCTTTTCAGTTGTCGTGGTTGCATTAAAAAAATATTTTTTTTACTATTAACTAGACTATTTTCAAGGTTTAAATTTATCACACCAATCAATAACTTGGCTATATTAATGTTTACGTTTTGTCAGACCAATCAATAACTTTTCTATATTAATGGTTAAAATTAGTGAGACCAATCACTTGAATAAAGTAATTAATGGTTACTATTTGTCAGACAAATCACTTGGCTATGTTCATGGTTACAATATGTTAGACCATTCACTTTGTTGTTGTCAAGGAAGAGCTTTGGGCTCGCGAGCATCTTTGCGCGTGATTTCCGGCAGACGTCTAAAGAAAAAAAAAAAAAAAAAAAACCCACTCATTAAGACCGTATTCCAATGAGAAGTTTAAACTCAAGTACATCTATATGTATTATCAGTGGGTGTTTTGCAACAGTTTTGCATGAGAAGAATGGTGCTGGCATAAAGTTCATTATGTCAAAGCTCAGTCTGACCTAATGAACATGTCAAGAGAATAAAGTGGTCGACAGCACACAATGCTTGCATGTAAGTGAGGGCGTTTTCTCTTGTTCCCTCACTTCTCCAAGTACTTGGCGATGTGCTTGGACACATTAGAGATAACTGACGTTCATTAAACACTGCCCCGATTTCGTCCCACAAACAGGCGTGTCCAATAATCGGCTTGTTTGGACAGTGTGTATAAACCATATTAAAGAAGTGGCTGACTCAGCGAGGTCTGGATCCTCACTTCCGCTGCTGTCTTTCTCAGTTTACAAGGAAGAACTTAAAAAAATATGTACCCAACATTTGATAAAGATAAATAAACATGTTACATTTGCCATATTGACCCCCTAGTTATGAGTTTGGACGCCAAACATTGCCAGAAGTGCAGTGGTAAATAGACACACTATGTTACTCTGCCAGATGTGTAGTGGTTAATAGACAATGCCACTGTATGTTACAATGCCAGTTGTGTAGTGGTAAATAGACACTGCCCTTGAATGTTACTCTGTCCTATTTGTAAAGTAAAAGAGACACTGCTACTATATGTTACTCTTCCAAGTGTGTAGGGCTGCATAGACACTGTCACTACTGTGCTAAATCTGAAGTGTTAAAAAGACACTGCTACTGAATGTTACTCTGCCAAGGGTGTAGCGTTAAATAGACACTGGTTCATCGTTTAACTTGATATCATTTCTTTAAATGTGTTCTTTTGTTGTTGTTGTTGCTTAGTGACAGAAGCTTTACGTACCAGGCCTCCTCCCCCCACCGATTCTTCCACCCCATCGCACTTTCCAATAATAATAATATTTAAAAACAAAAAACTGTACGTGTGCTAGTTATGGAGAAGACGTGTCGATGTGATCCAGCAGTTGGCCCACAGAGTGAACGCCCGTGCTGGAATGTGTGCAGCACGTCTCTGGAACTCGCTCATCGACACAAATAGCCTGAGTGTGCCTCGGTTTGATTACGCCGTTCTGGTTTCACTCTTCGGCCAAAAATCAATTGTGCCGGCATCCATGGGAGGGTTTCTCATGACGAACAATCCTACCAAAAGAACAGAAAATGCACATTTCATAATGAACATGCAATACAGTTGTAAATGTTGATGAACAGTCCTAAAGCGATTTGAAAAGGATTTTGTTATACAGGCAGTAGAAGTAAACTTATTTAACGTATATTTATTAACATCCGCCTGGGGTTGGTCTATTGTTATCTTTTTTAACATTATCGTCACTAAAGGTTAAAAATGAAAATGGTGATGTTGAAGGGATCAGAATGATAGATACCAATTATGATAGGGGCATATTCTATATATCATAGTGATGGACGGATCTTTTGAAAGAGTTTGCTTAATTGAAACGGTCGATGGCACTGACATTAAACATGTTGGTACTCCGATCCAATTTTATAATACATACGACGTGCAAACATAGGATACCACCTGAAAGAGCCGACTGCCAGCTTTCTAGTGACATCAACATTATCTTTCTTTCACCTAAATTAGAAAAGTTACGAAATTTTAAGTCAATATTTCTTGATCTTTTTTTTTCCTGTTACATAAATAGTGGTTCAAGATATGTTTGGGCTTGAAAAATACCGGACAGTTACGATATTGAATTATTATTTTAATTTCTAGCCGGGTTCTTTGGCAATATTAGAGTTTTATGTTATTTTCATTTCTATTTTCTTCTTTAATAGTAACAAGCATGCATTTTTGTATACCATTAATCATTCAATGTTTAGCCTTATTTATATATATACATATATTAAAAATACAGCTTGAAATTAAAAAAAACAACAACAACGAACTGACCGCTTCAGTATCCACTCACGCGATGATGGTGCTTGTCACAACTTATTGGGATTGGGAAGCCAGAGGGTAGACGACACAATACAGGAGAGAAGTTCTTGTGTTATATATTGTAGTAGGTTATAAGTTATAGTACATTCGCTAACAGACACACCGTGCGTTTAAGTCTACGATTTGGCGGTAGTTGCTAACAGTCTTTGAAATCTGGACATGATCTCAACTGCCAAACCTATATTTTATCCCAACTTATGATCTAGACATGATCTCACTTGTCAAACCTATATTTTATCCCAACTTATGATCTAGACATGATCTCACTTGTCAAACCTATATTTTATCCCAACTTATGATCTAGACATGATCTCACCTGCCAAACCTATATTTTATCCCAACTTATGATCTAGACATGATCTCAACTGCCAAACCTATATTTTATCCCAACTTATGATCTAGACATGATCTTACCTGCCAAACCTATATTTTATCCCAACTTATGATCTAGACATGATTTCTGCTTTCGAAGCTATCAAAAGTGAGCCCAACTTTCCATCTCAGACTTGATCTCAACTTCTCCTACATCCGATCAATGTTACTGCTTGTAGCTCTATTGATTGTCGTCGTGGGTTTGCACAATTTAGATAAGAGTCTTTTGGTAGAGTGGTCTAGTGTGGTCAGGTTTGGGGAACACGCTCAAATTGTGGCCTTAAACCTTATCTTACCCGATGTTTAACCTGGCAATACTCAAGATGTTTGTAAATGAATGAAGTGGAGGTGGACGCTCTTAAAGGAAAGACGTTTGGGGGGCTGGTAGGGGGGGGGAATAACTGTTCTTAAGGCATAGGATGTAATATAAACATAGCGGTGACACGATGAAATTTTTGTCAATTTTCGTCAAATTTCTTTTTGAACGCACTATAATATATAGTCAAACAAAAGAATGCGTTCAAAAAGAAATTTGACCCAAAATTAGATCGTGTCAACTGAAAAAAATTCGACCAAACATTCCGTACGATCAGATTTCTGTTCAATTAAACTTTCGTCGATTCCGTCGATCAATTTTCCGTCGACAAATTTTCTTTCAAACAAATTTCCGGATAGCAGGCGAGGTTTAGTTTTCAAAAAACGTAATGGCTGAATAAAACATTCTGAAGATGACTTTTTGTTGCTCGAATCTGTTTAATTTAAATTCACATCACGTATCTTATAAATTGTGTGACTCTTTCGAACCTAACATATTGGTATGCGCGATGTTTTATTTTTATTGATTTATTTTGTTTACAGATCTTCGAAATACTCCAAAACTCTGCAAAAATGTTTAGGTTTAATTTCTGAAGTAATTTATACGTTTTCATGATTTTAAGTGTAAAATCGCTAAGAAATAATTTGTTAATGAAAGTGCTTTTTTTTAAATTCTCTTTTTGGGGGTGGATGTGGTGTGTAAGTTAAGGACATACATACAAGAAATCAATGTATTTATTTAATTAGGCATTTTTATATAGCGCTTACCTTAAAGCTCTAAGCGCTTTACAATTATTAAAAACATGTAAACTAACTAAAATAAAAATGAGACATTAGGATAGTAACTACTATACTATAGAAACAATTAAAATGGCTATAAAACGAGGACACTTTGGCACGTTTTTGGCCTATACTACAACTACAATTAATAAATATCTTGGAAAAATCTTCGAATTTGTATGGAGACTTTCCTTTTTTAAAGGGCAATGTATTAAGCTAACTTTTAAATGGAATTAAATGCTTTGGGGGCATGATTTGTGTCATATTTAGGAATTAACTATATCAATAAGCATTTATCAGCATTTTTGGGGATTCGTACCAATTATTTGAGATTCCTTTGATCCGCGACGGGTTCAGGAACCTAACCTCGCGAATATTCGAGGTATTACTATATTTCATTTGGGCTAAAGCTGAACAATGCTTATATCTCATCATTTTAATTATATTTGTATTTTGCTATAAGTTCACACCTATATTTTGCGTACAACCCTGCTTTTAATAGTGCTTTCTGGGCGTCTTCCGCGATAGATGTGAACCAACTGAATACATAGACAATTATTTCTGTCATCATATGTAGAAAGTGAAGACCTTCCACGTTCTGGTTCTTGAAGTCATCAATACAAGTCACACGTTATCTTTGAATAGCTTCTTGAATAATCTCCAATCACTTGCGTCAATTTGAAAGCGTCGCGCCTGCGATAAAAAGACAAGCCAGAGACATGATTGCATGAGTCAGCATATGAAGCATGAAGTATCGGGGTGACGAGTATCAGGTATAAAATTATCGGGGAGACAAATGAAGGGTTCACTGGTCACTGGTAACGGGCTGACACACCTGAATACCCATAAAGAGACAAGGTGAACCCAATATGTCTAAATCGATCCATTCATCAAGTCTGGTCTACCGATCTAGGCCAGGGGTGGCGAGACCTGTTAGTAACTGAGAGCCATTTTTAAAATTAAAAAAAATGTTGAGAGCCGCATTGAAGCACTATGGGTCACGACCCCACATTGAAGCACTATGGGTCACGACCCCACATTGAAGCACTATGGGTAACGACCCTACTCGCAATGAAAAATTCCTTTTGTGAGTTATTTTTAAAAATTACTTTTTATTCGAATTTAATGATTAAAATATTTCAATTGTTTTAAACTTTCATTTATTTTTTATATAGAACCTGTAGACGTTACACAGAACCTTTAGATGTTACATAGAACCTTTAGATGTTACATAGAACCTGTAGACGTTGCATAGAAACTGTAGACGTTGCATAGAACCTGCAGATGTTACACAGAACCTGTAGATGCTATATAACCTGTAGATGTTGCATAGAACCTGTAGACGTTTCATATAACCTGTAGACATAATTTAATGTCCATATGGCACAGTTGATCTCATGTGTACATTTGTATTTCTATGAACACTGACTTGTCAAGAGTCTCTTAACGTCTAAAGCAGGGGTCGGGAACCTGTGGCTCTATTGATGGCTGCATCTGGCTCGCAGACAAATGTTCGATTTTAAAAAAAGTCGCATTAATGCTAAGAAATACTCATTATTGATTAGCAACAGGATAACAATGTTATTAAGAAGAATTCAGAGAAATAATTATTGCATTTTTAGTGTTGAACTTACACAAAATGCACACATTTACTTGAATTTTTAGTTTTAAACATAATGTATGGCTCTCACAGAATTACTTTTCAAAACATGTGGTGTCCATGGCTCTCGCAGACAAAAAGGTTCCCGACTCCTGGTCTACAGGTATAGGTTACAATTTTAATGCACATTTAATTTAAAACTTTTAAACTAACTGGTTAATTTGTCCTGGCGTTGGATCCAGTACATTAGAGGCGAATAAGAAGGCTGTAAGAAAGCCGCTGAAACATTAAGAAATGACCCCTTCAAAATTTGTTTAATGAAATAGCCTTTGACTACTCAGACACGCTTCACTTTGCTCACTCGGCAGAGTTTCAGTCACGAAGGAATTCTCTTGTTCTCACACTGTTGCTTGTTCCGCTTGTTTAGATTGGAATCAAGTCAGTCAAATACTTTAGATCTCGGACCGGTGTATCTTAAGAGTACATGTTAATAGTTACGTTAATGAGTCTATCGGGTGCGTTCGTCCATACCGATTCAACGCCGTTAGAGCGTAGCTTTGAACCAGGCATTGCTGATAGTAATATTTTCAACACGTCAAATATTTCATCACACACCATTGTGAGGAGATTAGTTGATGTTAACTTTTATAGAATAGACAGATAGTAACATCCAAAAGTCTGACAGACTACTAAAGTTGTGCATAATTTTTAAAAAAGTAGTTATTTAAGACCTAACTTAGATAGAGACATGGGAGATTGTTTAACTGTTAGTCTATAGGTGGCTTGGCATGGGGGCGAAACCAAGGAAAGAACACGAGACGCACTCCATATATATTTCTTCTAGGATACACTGATACATGTTTACATAATGTTCCCCCACAACTCCCCCCCCCCTTTCTTTCTTTTACTACTTTTTTTTTCTCTAGATCTGTTACGGCTACAGATGAACTTGACATTTGAAACACCACACACATAAACGCCTTTATCATGCTACCCCATGCAATACAAATATACATATTTCTGACATGGCATGTTTACATATGAGATAACATTAGGGTGTCTTCACACTTAAATTCACTATCTCCATTAAAAAATTTAATTTTATTACATTTAAATAAAATTAAAGTGAAGGGCCAGAGTACCATATTGCTACCTACAAGCCTCCGGTCCTCAACAGGTGAACAATTTTAAGAATATCAAGAACATAAGAATGAAATTTATATTCCGCACTGGCCACAAAAACAATGTAAGTACTGCGTGACGGCCCTTCGCGTGTAACTTTTCAGAATCACTGCATTAGGATATATTAAATATCTGGAGCATCCACGCTATCTTTTGCCCCCCCCCCACACACACAACTTTTTCTTTCTAAGAAGTCCTAAGAACACCCACACAAGCTTCTTTGCCCAACTCTTCTTTGCCCAACTATGGCTATGTCAAATGTTCCTCCCCACTGTTCACTTTCTTATGACTCATGGGGCACGGACTAGCACAAAATTTACGTACTAGCTCTCAGCTATTCATTTACTTTTGCCTTCACGCACAGCCTAAGTAAATTGACACAAAGTGCCACTGAATAGCTCAGCGAACACAATTCACTTCAAATCTAAAATTAAACTTAAACCGATTCATGGCTTCCGTTGAAATTCGTGGTTATTTTCATGCCTCTGTCGAGGCTCCTCGTACTTGTCTCTCATTCAAAATAAACCCATTTTTAAACTACATTTTTTCCTCTTCTTGTTTCTTCTTCACAGACGAACGAGACGCCGTTCAGAAAAAGACCTTCACAAAATGGATCAACAAACACCTTTTGAAGGTAGGTAACCCAAATAGCCCCCTGGTATCTCTCTGCTTGTCAATAAGACGGTCACCGACCAACTTGGACGGTGAAAAATTGGAAAGATAAGTTTCATGCCGCCTTTATAGCATATCGCCAGTCACGGTCGAATACCAGCAGGATAAGTAGGATAAGCAAACTGGGTTTTGATCAAAGGCCTGAGGACTAGCTTTCTCATGAATCAATGTTTATCAGAGGGCACAGGGTGTAGCAACGGTTTTCAGCAATTTTTTGCAATTAACTTTTAACCTTGCCAAGTTAGCTTGAGAATATTACCAGACCTAAATTCAAAAGTTGTAATACATATTACAAAAATGTATTGAGCATTTACATGCAAATACATTAATTGTACAATAAATTCTAAAGTTATAACTACTCTAGTAGTTTAAATTAGGGAGATGAGGTGTTAACATCATCATTTTTTGGGTGTTATTTCTCCCCCCCCCCCACACACACACACCCTTACAGCATTGATCGCAGTATATAATTCATACGTGCAAAAAAAAAAAAAAAGTGTTAAGATCTTTCATGTTTACGACAGTCTCTGGCTTTCTTAAGATCTTTCATGTTTACGACAGTCTCTGGCTTTCGTTTCCGGGCCTTTTAAATATAACAATACGGCTGAGGGTTTCGATGTGATACCCGAAACCTTGCAAGTCTTGAAAGCAGAGAATCCTATTCAGTGCTAACAGTCCTCATCGAAACGTCAGCTCAAGTATATATAGATTTGCTAATGTATGCATTGCGGCAAGGAAAAATAACCCCTCAATTTTTTTTACATTTCATAAATTTGCATTTTAAAAAATAATTTAATAATTAAAAGTGCGTGGGCGGCGAGGGGAAAAAATGTGGTTGGGGGAGGTTTCCGTTAATATTTATTTTAGCATAGGGATATTACGGGATATATATTTCTAAAGATCCTTTAAAGATGTCAGTTGACACAGTCGATCTTTGTCTCTGAATCTGTTTCTAAGGTACGGTTAATATTGGATTTGAACAACGGCAATGTCAACAACAAACACGCTGGGTTTACTGAACGTCCATACGAACACACACCCGAGGAGTAGGTGGCACATTGCCGTGCGCCTCATTGCCGATTATTCATTCACAGGGGCATCCCCTACGCCCCTAGACCCTCATTCCATCTTTTACATAAAAAAGGGGTACATCTTCTGAATATAGCTTTCTTTGTAAGCAGAGCGTGCCTTTAGCAGAGTTATTCCAAGCACAATTCATCCCACCAGTCACAGCTGCCGTTTTGTTACGTGGACGTGCCCGGAAATGTCACCCCAAAAAAACGTAAAGGGGGGGGGGGCAGTAATGTAGTTTTATGTCAGTGGTTCTCGACCAGGCAGAATTATTACTTATCCACTCATACGCTCATACAACCTGATATTGGATTTTGAAAAGGTTGTGCAGTAAAATTATATTTTCGAATTCTGCTATACACGTGAACACATTGCATGCAAATATGATAAACTTCTTATGTTTTAGCTGCTAATGTAAAAACAAAACAAATTCATGTTTAAACTATAAAAAGTTAATGCATAAAAAAAAATTAAAAAATGTATGAATAAAAAAAAAGTTACTTTTTTGGTTTATATATTAAATGCCTAAACAAAACAAAAAAAATTGCTTCTTTTACTGATAGGTCAAAGGGTAACGGTACCAAAGAAAATATTTGATTTATTCCAACCATCTATTCGACACTTCTAAATTCTGTTTGATTTGAATGGTGTCTGGCGAATTATGGTTCAATTGGATCAAACGAAAATCAAAGCGATCGTTATCTGACAAGTCTGAAGTTTCCCATCTTGTTAAAAAAAAAAAAAAAACAACCTAAAAACTCTCCATAAGGCCAGATACGTAACTCAGCATATAGTAAAAAGAGAGAAATATTCCATGATAAGTATCTACTCGAGCGTTAGCAAAATTTGAAGGTGATGGTATCAATTTATTATTTATATTTTTTAAAAAGTTATATTATATTATAGATACATTTTTTTAATGACTGATTGGAGGTTTGTGTTTATTTCTCCTAAAATGGGGGGGGGGGGGGGGG
>CAXITT010000305.1:191511-208059 GCA_964033795.1 Lymnaea stagnalis | reverse complement strand
AAATCTGGAAATATGTTATTGGAGGGGGGGGCACAGGGGGAAGTATCAAAACTGGTAATCTGCTATATTTTATTTTAGGGGATAGGTATGTATCAAATCTTCTGCCATTATGGTATGGGGGTGGGAGGCACTGGTATAAAATCTGGCAATGTATCAAATCTTATAATCTGATAGTTTTTCGGGAGGGGTGGGGGTGGGAAAAGGGGGGGGGTTATCAAATCTGGAAATGTGTTATTAGTGGGGCACGGAGTGTGTTATTAGTGGGGCACGGAGTGTGTTATTAGTGGGGCACGGAGTGTGTTATTAGTGGGGCACGGAGTGTGTTATTAGTGTGGCACCGAGTGTGTTATTAGTGTGGCACCGAGTGTGTTATTAGTGAGGCACGGAGTGTGTTATTAGTGGGGCACGGAGTGTGTTATTAGTGGGGCACGGAGTGTGTTATTAGTGTGGCACCGAGTGTGTTATTAGTGTGGCACGGAGTGTGTTATTAGTGGGGCACGGAGTGTGTTATTAGTGGGGTACGGAGTGTGTTATTAGTGTGGCACCGAGTGTGTCTCAATTTACCTTATGTCCTATTTATTAAACCTTCCGCGCGAATAGTGCCCACGCATGAGTGTAAACGAAAACACTATAGATCAAGTGTTCTCAAACTCGAGAAACGCATTCTTGCCACTTCCCAGAAAGTAATTGGTGGGCTATCACATATGTATACATACCTATAGTTTTGTTTAAAAGTCAATAACTCTTGGTAACAAGAGCAAACAAACTCAAAACTCCATATGAGTTGTTAAAAGTTGTCCCCCGTGTTTAAAGTAGAGGACTGCTGGATGGATATAATCCACTTGGTCATGTGGACACTGCTAGAGTCAATATGTCACCGCTCAAAGGGACACGCTACTCAAAAGCAACGTTCAACTCCGAGGTCAACATGGACCTCCAATTAAACCAGTTTCTCGATTAGAAAAAAAAACACCAAAAAAGTCTTGAAAACTTGATCATGTCATCGTGTTACGGCCAGGGCTGCTGAATGCAGGCATTTGCCTATAATACAACATAGTCAATATTCCATTAATAAACGAAAAAATAATGCATTGTCCTGCTATTGTAAACGTATTTTATCTGTGATTTATTTGTTGTTATAATTCCGTTTCCCACTACAAAGCCTTAATTACCTGCACGTTTGAGAGCGTCCTGTGTGGGTTTTGGTAATAAAATAAAGATTCGGAGTCTCGGTAGGTTAGAAAGACGTCGATTTTTCTTTCCTTCTTTTTTTTTTTTTTATAAAGCATATCTTTATTGTTAAAATTGTAGTATGTATTTTATTGTTTAATCTTTACTTGTATTTCTTGTACGTGTTTTTAGTATTATTATACGACCACGTGTCTTATTCTTGTCATATTGCAACATATCCTATTGTTATGCCGTGACCTAACCTCACGGTACATTACAGGAGAACTGTAGATTGCGTGGCATTTGTGGTCCGCGTCTTGTGTAGGCGTCTGGATCTTAATTCTTAACTTTACACAGTCTCTTACTAGGAAAAAAAAAAGCCTTGTGCAAGGGCCGTTCAGACAGTCTATTTGGCTTGCTGGGATGCGAACCCATGACTGTTGGCCTTGCTGGGATGCGAACCCATGACTGTTGGCCTTGCTGGGATGCGAACCCATGACTGTTGGCCTTGTTGGGATGCGAACCCATGACTGTTAGCCTTGCTGGGATGCGAACCCATGACTGTTGGCCTTGCTGGGATGCGAACCCATGACTGTTGGCCTTGCTGGGATTCGAACCCATGTCGATTCGCATGGTTGCTCTTTGCTAACGGATTACTTCCTGAAATCGATTTTTCTTTTTTTTTTTCGATTTCAGGAAGTAATTCAGGGACTTATAAATTTATAAAGAATATTAGATTATCTACATTGCTTGTTTTCTCTCTCTTTCTTTCTCTCTCGTCCTCCCCCGTTAAAAAAAAATAATTTGGTGGCCTTATATTTCTTTTCTATATCTGTCGTTCTTTACCACGCATGAGTTATTTTATTTCAAGAAAGCGTCTTTCACTATATGTGTTTCAGCTTCCCGTAGCGAGAAGGGCACTTATATTAAAACAAAAACTGGCTTTACCTTTGAGGATTTTGGGTCCCAGCCTCGACCGTTGAACTCTCGAAAGCTGATATTTCCCCAAATATGTAAACATGGTAAAGCCTGTGTATGTCGGGTCATTGTTTGATGAACGGCTGGAATCCTCACGCGTGAATAGTTTGTGGTCACACGGCCGAGGGGACCGATCTCATCAGATGTTATGTTGGCGAGGTCTTTCAAAGATTGGTACACAAGCCTAAAAATGGACAAGAGATTGGCTGTTAAGATCAAGCCGTTGCCCCCTCTGACCGATAAACGATGCTGCTGGGTAGCCGTCCATGGCTGGACATGTCAATAGTTCTTGAAAGTGTGGAGTGAGTTTTATTTGATTTATGTATGTTAATTTTTAAGTTCGTGACAAGTTTGTTAAATTGTATGTACAGCGTGGTGAGCCCAGCCCTAGGCTGGTACCACGCTATATAAAAAATACCAATAATAATAACATAAGAGGGTGAAGAATTAATGTACAATTGAGTGCTCCTACTAGAAAAATGAATGAAAAGTATTTAAAATTTTTGTTATTGACTTTACACAGCGGTGTAAGTGGTCGAAACAATCGTCTCTATGGCATGGTGTATAGCAGGGTCTCCAAACTACGGCCCTGCGTGAACCCAACAATGAAAGGAAAGTAAATAATAAGATTAGGCACAAGTCCCTAACCAAAACAAAGATCAGTAGTCGAAGTAATATCTGTGTCTCGTTTGTCTTTCTGTTACTTAATTCCAATAAAATATGTCTTATTATGGAAAAAAAATCGTTTTGTTATTAGTTATTTATTTTATTGGCCATAACAACATGTAACATTTACTATTCAAGTAAAGAGACAGTTGTGATGGACTCGGAGCTGTATTCTTTTGCCTGATTAGGCTTTATCGAAATTACAAATTAATATTTTTCATTAACATCTTTTGAGGCCCTTAGAATATGAATTTCTCTCTCTCTCTCGCTCTCTTAAAGTAATGGTTTGAAGGGTTGTCACCGAGAGTAAGTGACGTCACTAAGCTGAGCTGACTTGTAGACTCTCCAGTCTGTTTTGACAAAACAAAAAGATTAGCCGACAAGCTCATGGGCCTGTTTGTTGAGCACAGTAGAGAGACGGACTAGAATGGTAAACATTTGGCTTTAAACGTGATTTGGCCAAGCGCTTTGCAAGGCGTGGTATAAGATAGACATAGCTGGGCACGTGCATCTAACATTAAATGACAACTGAACACCGTATGGTACTTCAAGGTCCTTTGCATTGCCCGAGGCAGTCTCAGCATATTACGTTTTATGCAGTATTCGCCCAAAAGCAGTTCCAAAACTGTCGGACCTGAGCGCGTTCGTCTGTGTGTCAACGTTGTGTTGGTCCAAACGTTACGTGTTCCCTGAGGTGGCAGGAAAGTTGTGTTGGTCCAAACGTTGCGTGTTCCCTGAGGTGGCAAAAAGTTGTGTTGTTTGTTTGAAGAAATGTATCTCTCGACGGGGGAAACAATTTCACAGTTTACTTTCATTTTTTGCTCGTACGTTAATGATTATGTGATTGTGAAGGGGACATAGTGCTTCAGTAAAGGTCGCACCGTCATGCTATTGTTACGAGATTTCTCCGTTATGGAATGGTATTGAGAATCACACCAGTGTTCTCCAGAGGGTGCTGCGTTTTCCCTGTTGGTCCACGAGGAACATCCTTCAAACAGAACGGCAACAATACGCCCGTTCTCCGATTGTTTTAGGACATATGTGCATTTGTGTACCTGATAAATATTGGACAACGCTTGGCGGAGCCAGATAATGCCAGCCAGATATGCCAGCCAGGATGATGTATCGCGGATATTACTGGCAAGAGAGTCCAGATTTCGATAGGTATGATTGGAAAGTCACATTCACTTACCGATCGATCATTTTTCTTCTGTTGTCAGAACCGTGTTAATTGGGGCCTTTATATATATATATATATGAATGTTTGTAGCCATGCTCCAATGGCTTGTCGGATCTGGATGGTGATTATGAAACTGTTACTGTTAGCAAGCATACCGTTTTAGTGAACCATTCCCGCCGTGAACTTGGGCGTTTCTATGGTGAATCTGCTTGACATGGTTTTTGTAACAATGCAATTATTGAATGAGACATCTAATGGTGTAGTTATCACCCAATGTTGTCATAAAAATACTGACGCCTAAGTCTATGTGTGCACGTGATCCAATTTTTATATAACTTTATATTCAAATGTCTTTGTATACTCTACTGTGGCACAAGCTAGTTGTTTTCCCCTTTTAAGCCAGATGTCTTTGTACACTCCACTGTGGCACAAGCTAGTTCTTTTCCCCTTTGTAGCCAGATGTCTTTGTACACTCCACTGTGGCACAAGCTAGTTGTTTCCCCCTTTATAGCCAGATGTCTTTGTACACTCCACTGTGGCACAAGCTAGTTGTTTCCCCCTTTATAGCCAGATGTCTTTGTACACTCCACTGTGGCACAAGCTAGTTGTTTTCTCCTTTATAGCCAGATGTCTTTGCACACTCCACTGTGGCACAAGCTAGTTGTTTCATCCTTTATAGCCAGATGTCTTTGTACACTTCACTGTGGCACAAGCTAGTTGTTTCATCCTTTATAGCCAGATTTCTTTGTCCACTCCACTGTGGCACATGCTAGGTGCCCCCCCCCTCTCCTGGTGACGCCTATATCCGAGTGACGCCTTTGCAAGACCTCATCTAAGTCGTCTGATCTTGTAATGAACATGCCTTCGCCCCAGTGTGTGTGTGGAGGGGCCGTAACACTAGAGTGTAAACAAAGAGCTGTGACGTGTTGGGTCAGGGGAAAGAACTTCCTGTAAGAGCACTGTGATCTTTACCTTTGGGAACTTATTTAGATCTTTGAAATTCCACACCCGCGATTAGCGCGTGCGTGTCTGGCTGTACACCCGTGCATCAATGGGAAGCTTGATAGAACTACTCGCAAACTTCAGCGAGGGAAGGAATGTTCTAGAGCAGACAATGACAAAAGGGCAAATTCCTACCTGCCTTGAAAAAACTGTGAGTGCTTGGTGGGGGTGGATAGATAGAATAGATGAGTGGGAGGGTAGAGGGGGAGCAAGGGGAGTTCAGTCGACATTCTTTTTGTCTACAGACATCAGAACTCCTGATAATTACGTCACAGGGGAGATTCTATATAGTGTAGATAAAAGAAGTGTGCTGCGAATCTTTAATGTGGCAGATATTTATTTAAGCATAAAATAGTGGAGTCGGACATACTATTACAAATATCAGCCTAAATAATCAAAAAGCCTCTGATGTAACTGTGACTCATGACACATGAGCTTGAGAAAAATTGAAACTACACTATTGATACTCCGTAACTTTGTCAAAGTAACGCACTCATTTATTCAAGTACAAAGAAACACACTCATTTATTCAAGTACAAAGAAACACACTCATTTATTCAAGACAAAGTAACACACCCATTTATTCAAGACAAAGTAACACACTCATTTATTCAAGTCAAAATAACACACTCATTTATTCAAGTCAAAATAACACACTCATTTATTCAAGTCAAAATAACACACTCATTTATTTAAGTCAAAGTAACACACTCATTTATTCAAGTCAAAGTAACACACTCATTTATTTAAGTCAAAGTTACACACTCATTTATTCAAGTCAAAGTAACACACTCATTTATTCAAGTCAAAGTAACACACTCATTTATTCAAGTCAAGGTAACACACTCAATTATTCAAGTCAAGGTAACACACTCATGTATTCAAGTCAAAGTAACACACTCATTTATTCAAGTCAAGGTAACACACTCAATTATTCAAGTCAAGGTAACACACTCATTTATTCAAGACAAAGTAACACTCATTTATTCAAGTCAAAGTAACACACTCATTTATTCAAGTCAAAGTAACACACTCATTTATTCAGGTCAAAGTAACACACTCATTTATTCAAGTCAAAGTAACACACTCATTTATTCAAGTCAAAGTAACACACTCATTTATTCAAGTCAAAGTAACACACTCATTTATTCAGGTCAAAGTAACTCACTCATTTATTCAAGTCAAGGTAACACACTCATTTATTCAAGTCAAAGTAACACACTCATTTATTCAGGTCAAAGTAACACACTCATTTATTCAAGTCAAAGTAACACACTCATTTATTCAAGTCAAAGTAACACACTCATTTATTCAAGTCAAAGTAACACACTCATTTATTCAGGTCAAAGTAACTCACTCATTTATTCAAGTCAAGGTAACACACTCATTTATTCAAGTCAAAGTAACACACTCATTTATTCAGGTCAAAGTAACACACTCATTTATTCAAGTCAAAGTAACACACTCATTTATTCAAGTCAAAGTAACACACTCATTTATTCAAGTCAAAGTAACACACTCATTTATTCAAGTCAAAGTAACACACTCATTTATTCAGGTCAAAGTAACACACTCATTTATTCAAGACAAGGTAACACACTCATTTATTCAAGTCAAGGTAACACACTCATTTATTCAGGTCAAAGTAACACACTCATTTATTCAAGTCAAGGTAACACACTCATTTATTCAAGTCAAAGTAACACACTCATTTATTCAAGTCAAGGTAACACACTCATTTATTCAAGTCAAAGTAACACACTCATTTATTCAAGTCAAAGTAACACACTCATTTATTCAAGACAAATTAATCTACTCATTTATTAAAGACACGCGATGAACAAACCTACGTGGTAAAAAATTAGACGAAATCGAAAAAAAGACTGGAGAGTTGCTAATATGAAAGGATATCCCATCCATTCTGGTCACATTTGGAGCACACTAAGTGACAGTGTCTGGTACTAACAAGCCAACTAGTCGATACTACAAAGTTATAATGAGGTTAATAAATCAGAACTTGGGTTATTTCGGCTCACTTTTCCAACCAGACAAATAAATTGAAATCTGTGGTTTCAAATATCATGATGAATACCCTGACACCACAAGGTTCCAAATATCATGATCAGTATCCTGACACCACAAGGTTCCAAATATCATGATGAGTACCCTGACACCATAAGGTTCCAAATATCATGATGACTACCCTGACACCACAAGGTTCCAAATATCGTGATGCCAAATGTCCAGATAAGTACCATGACAAAACAAGGTTCCAATATCATGATGACTACCCTGACACCACAAGGTTCCAAACATCGCGATGCCAAATGTCAAGATAAGTACCATGACACCACAAGGTTCCAAACATCATGATGAGTACCCTGACACCATAAGGTTCCAAATATCATGATGACTACCCTGACACCATTAGGTTCCAAATATTGTGATGCCAAATGTCAAGATAAGTACCATGTCAACACAAGGTTCCAAATATCATGATGACTACCCTGACACCACAAGGTTCCAAATATCGCGATGCCAAATATCAAGATAAGTACCATGACACCACAAGGTTCCAAACATCGCGATGCCAAATGTCAAGATAAGTACCATGACAACACAAGGTTCCAAATATCATGATGAGTACCCTGACACCATAAGTTTCCAAATATCATGATGAGTACCCTGACATTACAAGGTTCCAAATATCGTGATGCCAAATGTCAAGATAAGTACCCTGACACCACTATGGCTCCAAATATCATGCGAGTACACTGACACCATTTTTTTGTTAGTTTACAGAAATACGTAATCAGTCTTATTTTTCTATCTCTCTCCCCCCCCCCCCCCCCCCCCCGAAATCTAATTTAAAACGGCTCAGCTGTGTTTAGGGTAATCTGTGTAACAAATTGAACATTAAAAGATATAAGCTTTCAGTAAATACTTGTCAGATCCGTATTTGAAAAAAAATAATTATTAAGCCTAACCGAGAAGAATGTGCAAGTGACTAAATAATCTCGATGGATAGAGCATAGCTAAAGTTGATTTAATAAATACAATCTAGAGATCTGTAGCAAATATTAAGTGGATTGAATACATACATTTACATGGATGTGACATAGATTTAGGGATTAAATACATAAAATCTCGATGGATATAGCATATTATTTAAGTGGATTGAATACATAAAATCTCGATGGATATAGCATATTATTTAAGTGGATTGAATACATAAAATCTCGATGGATATAGCATATTATTTAAGTGGATTAAATACATAAAATCTCGATGGATATAGCATATTATTTAAGTGGATTGAATACATAAAATCTCGATGGATATAGCATATTATTTAAGTGGATTGAATACATAAAATCTCGATGGATATAGCATATTATTTAAGTGGATTGAATACATAAAATCTCGATGGATATAGCATATTATTTAAGTGGATTAAATACATAAAATCTCGATGGATATAGCATATTATTTAAGTGGATTAAATACATAAAATCTCGATGGATATAGCATATTATTTAAGTGGATTAAATACATAAAATCTCGATGGATATAGCATATTATTTAAGTGGATTAAATACATAAAATCTCGATGGATATAGCATATTATTTAAGTGGATTAAATACATAAAATCTCGATGGATATAGCATATTATTTAAGTGGATTGAATACATAAAATCTCGATGGATATAGCATATTATTTAAGTGGATTAAATACATAAAATCTCGATGGATATAGCATATTATTTAAGTGGATTAAATACATAAAATCTCGATGGATATAGCATATTATTTAAGTGGATTAAATACATAAAATCTCGATGGATATAGCATATTATTTAAGTGGATTAAATACATAAAATCTCGATGGATATAGCATATTATTTAAGTGGATTAAATACATAAAATCTAGATGGATATAGCATATTATTTAAGTGGATTAAATACATAAAATCTAGATAGATATAGCATAGTATTTAAGTGGATTAAATACATAAAATCTAGATGGATATAGCGTAAGTGGATTGAATCCATAAAATCTAAGATTTCATAAGCTGACCATGAACCCAAGCACCAAATATCTTGGGTGTAGCGAGTCCCTCTGTGGGTTAGTTCAGCGGATTGCATGATAAGCCGTCACCCTTCAGATAAAGGTTATCCAAGTTCACTCATAAGCCGTATCTCCAGCCGCCAAGACCCGCGACCCGTCCATCACCATGTTCAACTGCTTTGTTGTTTCAAGTTGTGCTAACTTTTCAGCGAGCACCATTGAGGAGAAGACAGACTTGAAGAAAATAAACTACGGTCATAACACATTCATAAATATTTGGGGGTTAAAGCTAATATAGCTTACGGTTCGGGTAAAAGGGCATTGTGGGGTGGGGGGGGGGCTGGGGCTACCTGGGTCAGTTTGATGATTGCTTTAGATCAGCGGTTCTCAACCTGTGGGTTGCGACCCTTTCCTAGGGGTCGCCTAAAGACCATCTGAAAACACATATGCTCCACAGTTATGAGGTAGCAACGAAAATAATTTTGTGGCTTTGGGGTCGCCACAACATGAGGAACTGTATTAAAGGGTCGCGGCACTAGGAAGATTGAGAACCACTGCTTTGGATGCTTCAAATCGTTTGACAAAAAAATTAAATACAGTGCACTGATAGAATCAGCTGAGGGAAACACCGGTGGAGGTTGGGGCGGGGGCGTTTTCCAGGCGCGAATTATTTTAATGAAGCTCTTGTAAAGATTTTTTTTTTCTTTGGGGGCGGGGGGGGGTGTCTTAAACTTAAACTCATGTAAAGAATAAATGATCTTACAGCATTGTTGAAGTCCCCCCTCTCCTCGCCCCAGGTATTTCCCCTGGATGCACTTCTATACCTACGCAATGCATGGGAAGAAATGGCTTGCACATAAATACACCAAGTTTTATTTAGTTCCTTAGGAACGGGCGTTTGTTTTCTGCTATACGCGTGCACCGTCGTTGATAAGGAAACACCGCGTGACGCCCGCAGGGGGGCTGGCTCCCTCCCCTTCCCACACGCCCCTGAAACGTTTCCCTCCACCGTTTATTTGCGTGTCACTGTCAACTGTGTATGCGTCAGGGTGAGCCATTTGTTACTTCTGGTATTCAAATGTTTTTTTGTTAAGATGGCTGTGAGATCAGATAACTAGTGAGCCGAATCCTTGTATTCGATTCCAACATGTTAACAACATCGAGTCCAACGAAGAATATCGTCCGGGGTTTCTCAACCCGACTGTTGTCTAAAAATGAGATCGACCTCGCCGCTTTAGTTGTTGCGACTGCGATACAAGGATTACGAATGCTGACCTTTAATCTTTATCTCGGCCTTGACGTCTCGTAACCATGTTCCGAAGGAGCGGCTTGGCCCACGTGCAAACTGCGACGCTTTGTAGGATGATAGCGCCTGAAGCCGTCGGCTGCTCGCCCACATGGTCATCGTGCCATGGTAACTTCTCCATCGGTTTGAACATTTGATCTTTAACTGACAAGGAGCAACGAAAACTTGATGGCGTCCGATAGATTCAAATAGCTACTGTTTTTCTAGGTCGACTAGGTGTTGGCCCATTTCCTAAACAGGCGATGGTGAAGAGAAAGGGGTTAAAAGATCGCGAGGGACAAAATTTCATTAGCGAATTAAAGAATGCTCCAAGAGATGCGTTTGGTGATTTTAAAATATATTATTCTAATTATCGGTCATAATGTGAACGTGATCCTTACTTCATACGTTAATAAATGTGCGACGTTAGTCAATGAAGACCTTTCCAACAATTTAGATAAACATGTTTATTCAAACGTTCTCTCTATCTTTTAGCGTCGTCTTCTAGATTTAACCAATGTTCAAGTAAATATCCTGATGTCAAGTCCTGTCTATTAAACCACGAAGATGTTAACAAATAGTTTAGTTAATCACCGATAAGTAAATAAGAAGAAAAAAAAAGACGGAATGCGGGTTTATACGTTACGATTTGCCATGCGGCGCAGGCCAAGAGATAACTTAGATTTTTTGTTGGTTGCGGGTTTCCCCAGGAAATTCAACGTTGTTGGGACCTGCAAGATACTGTAAGCTGTATGGGGTCATTGTTCTCTAGGTGTGGATGACGTACCCATTATCCTGCTCAATGCATTAGATTACCTCTTTTTGCAATTGTATTACTCGTTTGATATTGAGATCCTATTAGAAGTGTATCATCAATCCCACCAAGAGCTGATTCACCACACAAGCTCAAGGGTTGTAAGGAGTAAGCTCCAGCCCCCTCCCCCCTCCCAATGCAATAGTAGACCAGGTTCCTGGCTCAGACAAAGAGCCTCAAAGTGACGATACCAGCACACCTACGTTTATCGGTCGTTACCTGGGGATTTGTATCTCTATCAGATACCGTTTTCTGTTTTATTCCAGCACTTTTTGGCTCCGGGTGTGGATGAGCTGGGTGGGGGGAACTAGCACGTGTGAACTGCATTACGCGTGGCGCTATTCTTAGACAGTCCTCGTGACATTGTGAGTCATGAGCTGGCTAGTAGTCTGGCACCGGTTTTGCGTGTTTGTCTGCTTCCCGATGTTAATAATTCCTACATAACGTTCTGTCATTATCTGTCCTAGTTCATCTTCATATTCCCATCTGATAGGTTAAGTCTCATTTCTTACTACACTCCAGATACTAAGCTTGATCATTTATGGCACAGTCAGCTTATTGATTGTATCGTTTCCAAGTCGTTCAGCTTCAATCTAGCTAGAACAATGGACAGCTCTACACAAAATACAGTTAGGCGATAAACAGATGCTAGTAGTGCACCAATTATAACGATGGGATAGCTTAATGAATTAGTTATATCACTTCAGTTATCAAATATCTCCCCCGAATAACAACTGGACTCGGCTTGTTAAAAAAAAAATTGATTTATTCATTTTTATTTTCACGTACATTCTCAACAAAAAAAAAAAACCCTGTCCAAGACATTTTGCGGCTTTCAATAATCGAATGTGGGAGGTAGCATCAGTCGAGTTGTGCCTTCCTGGCAGAGACTAAGAAACATTGGAAAACTAAACAGATATACAGCATAATTGATGGTCTCACATGTGTACGCGAGATGGGTTTCTTGGTACCACAAAAATGATGGAATATTTATTTTTAAAAAAAATCTAATGAACGAGTTGTAAAGTAAATATTTGCAGAGGAAATTTTGAGAATAACTGCTTTAGACAAGGATTACTATGACTATTTCTGCACGTGTTTTAAAGTCGCTATAAATCAGGTTTACTTTCCAAATAATAAATTGCACATTACGCATTCATTGCATAGATGTGTCAATAGAAAACATTGCCATCACATAGTGATAGAGGTTAACCTATTATTTTAGATCTGGTAGCATGCATCATTATATAAGTAACCAATCTTAGTTTTTAAATTGTATGCTTAGGGCTAGTGTTTGTGCAAATCAAACAGTGTATGAAGCAAACGAAAGTGTGTGTGTGTGTGGGGGGGGGGGGCAATATTCCCAAATCTTTCCCTAGTTCTACTCGTGATCTTTGTTTTACTAGTTACATTTGGTATACTTTTGTTTTTGCTTGACTGTGTGAAAGATAAAAAACCACACAATCAATTGCAATAAGTTATTTGCATGGCACATTTCACCTATATATTCTTGATCACATTTTCTGTGAGCCATTCTTATATCATGCAAACTCTCCCCTTATTTATCTCTAGTGGTCTCCCTTTCCAATCGATTACACGCAGCACTGGAGGTTTACTCAGGTTTGATGACGTCATTTCTCTGGATGTTATTGGTGTTGTTCAGTAGAGAGCCATGCATCTTGTTCTTCTTACAAAACTGATAGACTTGTGCACTTTTTTTCACACTACAAGCACCTTGGTTATTTTACAATACAGATTTTAATGATTCGTGTTAATTTTAAGATACTGAAATCTAAATTATTTAATAATGCAGTCAATTAGGGTACGATTCGTTAAAATTTTATTACAAAAACACTTATATTGTAATAAAGACGCAACCATTATGGTGTAATACAGACACAACCATTATTTTTGAAAGCAAAGACAACCATTACCTTGCTATACAGACACAACCGTTATGGTGTAATACAGACACAACCGTTATGGTGTAATACAGACACATCCATTATGTTTTAACACAGACAACCATAACGTTGTTTCACAGACACAACCGTTATGTTGTAATACAGACACATGCAGCCATTATGCATTCCACTCCATTGTAAACTACTGCATCCTGATCTAATACTTATATATTGTCATTTTGGAATGTTTTATTATAAAATGTGTTGCCTGCATTCTCCTGTGTATCAGACTACCGCCATCCATGTTTACATTCCTTCAATTATCGTCTGATTTGACTCTTTTTATGTTCTTTTTTAAAGACAAGACTGATTTTTCTATAAGTAGGCTAGCTTTGTATTAACTCATTAGCTATGTGTTTCAGTAGTGTTAGTCCCACTACTGCCATTTTAATGTGCCAATGTCGTCTGTTATTCCAAGCAGTTTTATTTCCTCGATGTAAACATTTCAATAATTTACTGACAACTTTTCGTTGTTCAATAACTGTGATAACCCTTGTATAACTCTAACACCTAACACTTATCAGTGATGTGTCTGGGGTAAACTACTTTTTGGTGGGAAAGGTGCTCAAATGCGGCCTTATCGATCTTAATCTTGCTGTGTCAAAATGATGAGCGAATATAATTACAGGAATAGTATGTCTTAACAGCTACACATTTTTCTAAAGTACGGAATCTTTGTTTTGATGAAATTATTGTATATCTCGACGGAATGATTGTATATCTTGACGGAATGATTGTATATCGCGACGGAATGATTGTATATCTTGATGGAATGAGTGTCAAGGCAATGACAATTTCTGAGCATTAATAATTGTGTGATAGCCATTATTTATTTCTTTGTCCCATTATTTAAAAAAAAAAACTTGCTGCATGTGATCACGTCATAAAATGAAGCTGTGTAGTCCATGTGTTTTACCTGCAGATTTGGCCAAAGTTAATAAAAGCATTGAACAACTGATTGGCTGCTGGCAGGGGTACTAGTCAGCCCGCTAACATTGGCTATTACTGGCACATGCCCAACATTTTATGCTTGATATTTAGTGAGTTGAACTTCCATTGATTGATGAAGATTTTCTTGGGGTTACCATCATCGATTACTAAAATCCCTTTCTAATTAGAACAATTAGTTAACTTACCTCTGATAGCGCAAACTGTAAGTTCTTGAGATGTAGTCATTCCTATACCATTAAATGCTGCTAAAATTTCCTTGAAATTGCATTACAATATAAAACAATGGTCGACGGCTTTCAATGTAATGTTTTATTGAATGTCTTATGCAAATTTCCATGGACGACATACAGACCAATTATTAAAATTTAACATTTTTTGCTTCAATTTTAATTTTGCTAAGTTCATGTGTTTTGTTTTTTTTTTCATTGGGAATTTTTTTCTAAATTTTATTGATGGTGATATTTAGCAAAATTTAGTTTTGAGCATTCAAAATTAGGCCTATTTTGTTATTTTTGGGAATGTTACATCAATAACATAGATGATGTGTCACTGTGGAATGTAAGCATGATTGCTAATCCAATAACAGTCTATGTATGGCAACAGCTGCTGCTATCCCGAGATAGATAGTTGAATGAAATCTCACTAGTGCATCATGTAGATGTACACACACACACAAAAACCCACACTATATGGGTTAAGTAGTAATATTAAATAAATTCTGCTAAATTATCATTACTTTCAACAAATTTGTCGTCCTGATATGGTACAAATTAAATTGAGATTTGCTTTGTCAAGAACTTTTATTAATTCAATATTAGAATTTCTTGAATATGAATTAAAACTTATTTAATGAAATTTATGGAAGGCAGGCATGTTAAGCACAAACAAGAGATTGAAAAGTATTATGTTCTTATATTTGGCAATGTCTTCCTTTAAAATGGTTCAATTATGATGCATACGATTTTTTTTTAAAAACTAATTTTAAGAAATGTAGCTTAAATATCATGAATTAATAACAACGTCAAAATTATGTGATGCCAAGCTATTTATTAACTGTTTAGTTATAACAATGTATTAAGAAATTATTCATGAAGGACCTTGTTTTGTACATAACAAGTAATTCATTTAACTGTCAAGCACAATAAACTGATGATAGATTTTTTTTTTATTTCCTAGGCTGGAAGACGTATTATTGACCTCTATGACGACCTCAGGGATGGGCACAACCTCATATCACTGCTGGAAGTACTTGCTCACGACATACTGGTTAGTTCGTCAAACCCACTTCCTGCATGCTTTACGTCCTGTCTCATGCTAACATTTCCTGAAACAAATGGTTACGCAAACTTATAATATTCAAAATCAAATATTTACTTTTTTTTTTCAAATGGTAATCCTCAAGACCGAGTTCTTTAATTATCTAAAAATTACTTTAATTATGTACTCAATGGATTCCCGGTTAAAAGGCTTGGTGCTGATTACAGTATCAACTGTGGACTTGATAGCTTTCGTTGTGTTGAAGTTGTAGACCACCATGTTAAGTTTAGCCATCATGAGTCAGGAAACGTTAAAAAATAGTATTTAAAAAATATGCTTTGATCTAAAGTTAATTTTGCAATTATTCATAGAAATAGAGCTGGTGACATGCTGACGGTTCAACATTTTGCTTTCCACAGCCACGTGAGCGGGGTCACATGAGATTCCACAAGATACAGAATGTACAGATAGTGCTGGACTTTTTACGGATGAAAGGGGTAGGTGGCACTTGTTATAGGAGACAGTCTCCTTTTCTTAACTAGTTTCTGTGTCAAACTTTTTGGCTCTGTAACCAGTGTGCTGAGAAGTTATATTGTTTGAGCTCTAAACCTTTTCCTTATAAACAGAGAAGTGATTGTGTTGAGAATATATAAACAGAGAAGTGATTGTCTTAAGATTATTGAAACAAAGAATTGATTGTGTTGAAAATTGTTCCTTAAGCTTTATCTATTGTTTTCCCTGTATTCTGATACCTAAGTCATAGCCACCCATCACGCTAGGCACCAGGAAGAATTTCTTTAGACAAAGGCTTTGACATTTTGATCTAGTGTCCAGGTGTATTTAGTTGGCTGTCAGAAAGTGGTCAAAGCAACACCAAAAATGAATCGAAGATCACTTCTGGTGGATATTTCTCTGTTGAATTGATCACAGTCTATTGCCTAATGCATGCGTAGTAAAAAAAATTATGAACGTTGTTTAAGAAATTGTCAAGAATATTTTATGTTTTAGCTTTGGTTTTAGATAAATTAATGTCTAAAAACTGCCTGTCCAGGAGCACAGTTATCAACATGTCATGACTCAGGACACTAGAGTGTACACTTTTTTTTCCTAAGCAAAACTTAAATGTCTGAGATTAACTCATAGCAATACAAGTATAGGCTCTTATCAGTGATACAAGAAGATAGCCCCCCCCCCCCCCCCCCCCCCCCCCC
>CAXITT010000305.1:145156-189750 GCA_964033795.1 Lymnaea stagnalis | reverse complement strand
CCATTAGGCATATATTTTGATGGCCATTAGACAGTATTAAACCATTAGGCATATATTTTGATGGCCATTAGACAGTATTAAACCATTAGGCATATATGTTGATGGCCATTAGACAGTATTAAACCATTAGGCATATATTTTGATGGCCATTAGACAGTATTAAACCATTAGGCATATATTTTGATGGCCATTAGACAGTATTAAACCATTAGGCATATATTTTGATGGCCATTAGACAGTATTAAACCATTAGGCATATATGTTGATGGCCATTAGACAGTATTAAACCATTAGGCATATATTTTGATGGCCATTAGACAGTATTAAACCATTAGGCATACATTTTGATGGCCACTAGACAGTATTAAACCATTAGGCATATATTTTGATGGACATTAGACAGTATTAATCCATTAGGCATATATGTTGATGGCCATTAGACAGTATTAAACCATTAGGCATATATGTTGATGGCCATTAGACAGTAAAAAACCATTAGGCAAATATGTTGATGGCCATTAGACAGTATAAAACCATTAGGCATATATGTTGATGGCCATTAGACAGTATTAAACCATTAGGCATATATTTTGATGGCCATTAGACAGTATTAAACCATTAGACATATATGTTGATGGCCATTAGACAGTATTAAACCATTAGGCATGTATGTTGATGGCCATTAGACAGTAAAAAACCATTAGGCAAATATGTTGATGGCCATTAGACAGTATAAAACCATTAGGCATATATGTTGATGGCCATTAGACAGTATTAAACCATTAGGCATATATTTTGATGGCCATTAGACAGTATTAAACCATTAGACATATATGTTGATGGCCATTAGACAGTATAAAACCATTAGGCAAATATGTTGATGGCCATTAGACAGTATAAAACCATTAGGCATATATGTTGATGGCCATTAGACAGTAAAAAACCATTAGGCAAATATGTTGATGGCCATTAGACAGTATAAAACCATTAGGCATATATGTTGATGGCCATTAGACAGTATTAAACCATTAGGCATATATTTTGATGGCCATTAGACAGTATTAAACCATTAGGCATATATGTTGATGGCCATTAGACAGTATAAAACCATTAGGCAAATATGTTGATGGCCATTAGACAGTATAAAACCATTAGGCATATATGTTGATGGCCATTAGACAGTATTAAACCATTAGGCATATATGTTGATGGCCATTAGACAGTATTAGGTAAGGGTTTTGTAGATAATTAGGTTGGAGTTTCTGATGACCATTAGGCATTGGTAGGTACATGTCTTATAGACCAGTATGCAGGTTGAGCAATGATTGTTTAGAGCATTAGGCAGGGCTGTGTAAAGTTTATAAAAGCAATAGGTAGGGTTTGTAGAGAATACAGCTGCAATATGCAAGGTTTTGTAGAGTATATAGCAGCAATAAGCAGGGTTTTGTAGAGTATATAGCTGCAATAGGAAGGGTTTTGTGGGGAATATAGCAACAGCAGGCAGGGTAGTGTAGAGTATATAGCAGCAGGCAGGGTATTGTAGAGTATATAGCTACAGCAGGCAGGGTGTTGTAGAGTATATAGCAACAGCAGGCAGGGTATTGTAGAGTATATAGCAGCGATCAAATATATTAAATCGAATCTACCTATCACTGCCCAAACTGCAGTAACCTACTCTACCAGCAACTTTTTAATTATAATCAAAGAAATAGCTTTAATTTGATAAAATTTACCATGACATGTAAATAAATGCACTCCTGGATGTGCTAAAAATTTACTTGCAATTCTCTTGGAATGAATAAAAAAGCCTTCTGCTATTTCTATGCAAAATATTCCTTGTGTTTATATTTTCTAATATACTGTTCCCAAAATGGAATAGTTAATAGTGTAACAAAATAACGAAATAGTTGTCCTGTTGACAGTCCTGTTGTGCTGTTGACAGTCATGTTATCCTGTTGACAGTCCTGTTGTGCTGTTGACAGTCATGTTGTCCTGTTGACAGTCCTGTTGACAGAATATTAACTAAGTGTATATTGTGGGTTGAAGCTTAAGTTTCAATTAGAAAATTCAATCATATTTTACAGGGAATGGGAAAGTACTCAGATGAAACAGTGACAAGACCTTATTTTAAGTTGTCTCCCTCAATCATTTAGTCATTATATTTATTGTATGCTTTTTTTTTTTAAAGGATGGGGGTATGAAATTATTCATTATGTCAAGTTCAGTTTCAAAGTGAATTTTTTATTTTTTTATAACCTTATGAATAAAGAGTTTTCTATAATAAAACTTCAACAATTAATTCTCACCCTTCAACTGTGTGAACAGATCAGACTTGTAAATATTCGCTCGGATGAAATTGTGGATGGGAACCCCAAACTTACACTGGGTCTAATATGGACTATTATCCTACACTTCCAGGTAAACTTTTATAGTTGTTTTTTTTAACTCTATCTTCTTTATGTCACTGTCCATAATCCTTGTAGTTTTCTTTTACCTGTGTCTTCTTTACATAGCTGTCTTTAATCTTTTAGTTTCAGTGAGCCATTTATTATTTAGCCTTTCATTCTTTCTGCTTCTTTATTATTAACTTATTTGTCCACCATCAAATCCTCTTTATTTTCACAACTTCTTTATAAATCGTGTCGGTTTTTTTAGCGCTGGTTTTAATTTGACATTTCCTTGCCCTTAGTAAAACTTAAACACAAAGTTATGTTGGACTGAGTAGTTGCAATCTACATATCTCATCTGTTTCACCACTTCCTGAACCAAGTAAGGAGCAGCAATAGGCATGGATTGAGTGCTGATATTTAGGTTTACAAATACTTCCATAATTTGAGCTTTGCTCTTTCGGAACCCTTCATTCAAATTAAATTAATCCTGTCAAGACAGCGTTCCTCATTTAAATAAATTATAATTATATTATTTTTGTTTATATGATATCCATTGGTTTTCTTTTTTCCACTTGTGAGTGGTAGTGCAATTGTCATCGCAATATTACAATTTTTATTTAAAAAAAAAAAAAAAAAAAAAATTTAAATATAAAAAAACTCAAAAGATTAAGGAAATAATTTAACTTATTCTAAAATATCTCTCTCTGAATCTCTGGAAAGGATAGGTACCACTGGCACTTGATAGGTGCGCGTTTACACTTCAGCCAACTCAACTCATGATTTTAGTTAGAACCAATAGTTAATTCACATCTACTCCTCTCTCTCCTTTATCTTTTTTTTTTTTGTTTTTTTTTTTTTACAATTTTTTGTAAATTCCTTTTTCAGTTTAGTCGTTTTAGGATTAAGGTACTTTCCTCTTCATTTCAAATTCCCATACCAATAGTTAATTCACATCTACTCCTCTCTCTCCTTTATCTTTTTTTTTTTTGTTTTTTTTTTTTGACAATGTCTTGTAAATTCCTATTTCAGTATAGTCGTATTAGGATCAAGGTACTTTCCTCTTCATTTCAAATTCCCAGTAGCAGTGCTTCCCAAATTACCACCAAGAGCCCTCTGAGGTCTATTTATCTTTTATGTTAATCTTATCAATAGAGCCGCGGTAATGGCACAGTGTTCATTTTGCTCAGTAATTTCACTCTAAAATTATATTCAGTTGTATTCTTGATCCCCACGGCATACCTATCAATATAGGCAGTCGGCGTACCCAGCCATGCAATATAAAAACATTCCCTTCTTTTATGAAATTTTAATTTATAGAGGCGTGGCCTCGGTAGCAGACGTTTGAGAAGCACTGACTCACAAATCATTTCCTTGGGAAATCTTGGTCCAGCGAACATTTCCTTAAAAACATTCAATACTTTTCCCACCGTTTACATGTAGTTTGATCAATTTCTTATCTTGTCATCCTGGAAAAAGCCACCCCAACACCTCTCAAGTTCAACCCCCTCTTTGCCCACCTGTGATTATTCCACCATCCTTTTGTCACACTTTGAAAAGCTTGCCACAACCTTTCCCCGAACATAAAAACTCAACAAAGCACGGACTCCATGATCAAAACCTTTCATAGTTGCAGTGTTACCCACCGTTGCTTCTCTCGTCCTTCACTTCTCGTGCTGTTTTTATCCTCCTCATTCCCAGTAAGCTTGCACCATTACCCTTACGGTAAGTTCTTGAGATACGGGGTACGTAGCATTTATTTTTTCATAATTTTTTTTTTTCTTTTTACATTTCCGTAGCCATATGTGTGTTATCTAAAATATAAATCTCTTCTCTAAACAGGTTTAGTTTCATCTTTCCCCTCGCCATGTTCATCTTTCCTTTCAGCACTCAGCTCCATATTTCATACACGTATTACTCACTCTTGAATGTTCATGGCGATATCGCACACGCCGTGATAAGCAAGGTCAAGTGTTTTGGGGGAATACGTTTTTGGAGGGGCTTGGGGGGAGGGGGGCTGACTAATAAAAGCATGAGACCTGATAACTTGTGCAGGTAAAAGTGTGCCAGGCTGAGGGTCTCCTGTACGCACCCTTGAGTCATGAGTGCACTATCCTCTTATGAAAGACATCCCTCTCTCCCCCCATGCGGCACCTTGTATACCATATCCACTTGCATTGATAACAAGCCAGTTACTTACCTGGACGGGGCTCATGAGAGACGGCTTGCTGGCGATAAGGTTTCACTCTGGTACCACATCTTGGCCCCCCTCCCCACACGCTTTGACCTCCCTTCCCGCACGCTTTGACTTTTTTCTCCTCTTAGACGCTGGTAATCTAAAACAGTGATCCTCAGATGGATGGCTTTTTAACGCCACACATTTTAAAATCTACAAGAACCCCTTGTAATCCAGATCCACATAAAACAATGAAATCAGAACTAGATTTATGACTTCATTTTTCAGTGACGTTGATTAATCATTGAGATCTCAGCGAGCGTATCCGGAAATTTGTTTGAAAGAAATTTCGTCGACGAAAATTGATCGACGGAAATTTGAACGAACGGACATTTGGTCGAATCTTTTTTTACCAGTTCACGCGTTAACATTTTCGTCACACTTCTTTTTGAACGCAGTACATAGTAAATAAAATAAAACAAATAATTCGTCCAAACTTCCGTTCGATCAAACTTCCGTTCGATCAAACTTCTGTTGATCAATTTTCCGTTGACGAAATTTCTTCCAAACAAATTTCCGGTAACCCTCAGTGCGACGACTTACCGGAAATGGTATTGTTGTATACATTTTAAGACAGGCTGAATGTCATACTGTCGACATAGAAAATATCCACTTGGTGACATTGAGGTCATCTATCACCACAACTTGGTAACCGCTGATCTAAGAGTAGATGAGTGAGACTGGAGTCAATAGTATACATTAGTGTGCTAGCACCACAACTTTGTAACCGCTGATCCATGAGTAAGCCTGGAGTCAAGATTACGACGATAGTTAACCTAAACGTAAAGTTAAGGCTCCTATCTTGTGCACTGTGTCTGATAGATTTGAGCGTTTCTCTCCCTTCTTTTTTTTTTTTGTGCTCACGTCAAATGGCGTATACATGTGGCCTGCTGGAAATACTTTGTAAAACACATTTTCCCCTGCACGTATTTCCTGGTTTATTTTTTAAACCCCCCACGTGTTAAAATCATGAAAAAGTCAGCAATTCTGGTTTGTTGATTCAATAAATTTAATGTCAAGTTGAACTCGAAGCCCTGTGATATCATCGCGTTTACCTAGGTGCTCTCCGATTGCGTCTACTGTTGTAAATATTATTCACTGGGCACGGTTCTGAGGCTGCAGTTTTTATAGATTGCTCCAGTAAACGAAGAGAAACTAGAAATATCCTAGACGTTAATAATAGTATTGTGTTTTTATTTTAATAACAATATTGTGGTTTTATTCTTAAAATGACGCGTACACACAAACTACGATGGCTTCAGAGCCAGAAATAGATTTCTTAGGCCGACCAATGGTTTTCTTTCTGTGCCCCCCTATGGTCGATTTCCGAAGTTAATGGCGCCTTCTCGCCCAACCCGGTCTGTTTGGTTTGTGTAATCAACAGACATAATGTCACCCTTGACATCACGGCCTTGTTGAAATCTCCGAATGAAAACACAAACAACTTTTACGGTGAAGAGTTTATCTTTATAGAAGAGTCTGCTGGCGAGATACCTGCTGGCGGCGGGGGAAGGGAAGGATGGGGTGGGAAGTATCACTAAGGTACGGGAATAAGAAATTAGAAGTGACAGAGCGGCAGTTTCATTGAGAACTTGGCCTGGGGGAAGTTGTGGTGGGAGCACCAAGTACGACAGGGAATGTAGTCAACCAGGGCATCAAAGTCCTAAAGAATTAGCGACTCCATATCCATGGCTGGAACTCAAACTATTCGACTCCAGGACGCCACCTCCATTGTGGGCATTGCAAAACTTCAGTTAATCTCAATTTAGGACGGCGTTGTGCTGTGTGAGTAAATGGAGTAGAAAATATGGCGTTATTGTCTACTAGAAAGCAGCCTTTGTCCTTTTGATAGTTAAATATTTCAGTGACCTGCCCGTCTCTGGTACGAGTGATTTAGATGCCAACGATAAGATGGACAGTAGATTTGCCTTGCTTGTACCACTGAAGCTGACCGATGACGACACCAGTCAGACCTGACCTTCCAGTAAACGCCATGCCTGCATCGCCGTTATCACTCCTTACGCTTCTCGCCATCGTTCTGCCTCATCTCCTTATCGGCCGCCCCGAGCTCCCACTTTGATTCGCTGGTGCTGACTTGATTCGCTGGCTGACTTGATTCTATCAGCGTGCGAGGTCACCATTATATAATCACACAGTCCAGCGAAACACGGCATCGCTAGGCCGACTTCTCAACTTATTATTTCAGTAACTGTATGCAATAACCACGGAAAAATGGTAGTTCTCAACCTTCCTAATGCTGTGACCCTTTAATACAGTTCCTCATGTTATGGTGACCCCCAACTCATGTTGTGGTGACCCCCAACTCATGTTGTGGTGACCCCCAACCACAAAATTATTTTCGTTACTACTTCCTAACTCAAAGCGTATATGGTTTTTTTTTTTCGATGGTCTTAGGCGACACCTGTGAAAGTGTCGTTCGACCCCTAAAGGGGTCGCGACCCACAGGTTTAGAACCGCTGATCTAAAGCCTTGTAAGGTTAATGTGAACTCTAAGAGAAAATTCATAGAATGGTTGAGTCAGATTCAAGGTCAGTAGTGGAACTTGAGAAGATCGCATTTGAGCACGTGCCCCGTATTCATTTTATTTCTAAAAGGATAAGAGCCAAATGAATTTTTACAGCTTTTTCTTGCAGAGGTTTCCATGGTGACTGAAAGTGGACCTCTTGGTATTTGAAAAAGTAGCTTGTAGGTGTCAAGAATGAGCTTTTATTAGTATTTGCTAGTATTGAAGGAATACACAAAGCTTAATTTTGTTTAAACTTTGACATTCCTTTGTATCAAAGGGGATTCATTCATTATGTCCTTAGAAATGTCAAGTTGGTAGCTGAGTTCTTTTCTCTTCTATTGGAAGGCAATATTTTGAAGGGTTACTTTTATTAACCTAGTTAAATTTTATGTTGTTTTAAACGCGTTCGTTAGTAGGTCGTCCATATTTATAGGGGGGATAACTGCCGTTGTGACGAGGGTTAACGCTTAGTTGGTTTAGGAACATTCTAGTGGGGGTCAGAGAGCGACGCCTTGAATTAAAGATGGGAATCGAAGCCTCTTCGAGTTCGGTGTGTTCGGTTCGATTCCCATATCTACTTGGAATCGACCCGCCTCCCACCCACCCACACCTCACCCCTTATTTAACATTGGCACGCCTCTGATTAAAAAAGGACTTCTATCTTTCATTTAAAAGAAAAAGAAGGAAAAATAAACAATAAAACGAAATTTTGACAAGAGGGCAGACACGAATGGAACAAAGCGGAAGTGAGTTAAGATTAGATTAGACAATATTGTTGAATGGCGTGCTGTGATGGTTCACAGGGGTTAATGAGTCAACACGTCTTTCCACAGCCCTCTATCTTTTGTTGTGCGCCTTTCATCGTTCGGACGTGTGTATTTATATAACACATAGGAGTTAAACTGGGAACTTCCTGGAGCAATTTGAGACATGGCTTTCATATAAGACGGACGGACAGATGGCGCCTTAAAGCTGATAACAATGTTAAAACTGCCAAGGTCAAGGGCGGGTGTGGGGTTGAAAGGCACACAATGTCTGAATCTGTAACATGAATTCAAATGTAAGCAGATGTTAAAGAAATGGATGGTAGATATCCCTTAGTTGACGTTTGCTACATGGGCGTCGGGGAATGCATCTAGCGGTAGCATGCGTTTTACATGATATCCTCGCCTGGCCGCCCACGCCACATTACTCAACACAATTATACATAGACATATGAAAGGAGGCTATGTTTGAGAGCGGTGTTTGATTTAGACTCAGCGAGGCCTTAAACTGTTAAGTATAACATGGGAAGCACTGCGTTTACTGTTAGTTTTGAATACTTTCAGGTTCACTCCAAACCTGGCTAAGGTATGGTTTTATTCTCTCTGATTCTCTGTTTCTCTTCTCTTTCTTTCCGCCTAAGGTTCACTCCAAACCTGGCTAAGGTATGGTTTTATTCTCTCTGATTCTCTGTTTCTCTTCTCTTTCTTTCCGCCTAAGGTTCACTCCAAACCTGGCTAAGTTATGGTTTCATTCTCTCTGATTCTCTGTTTCTCTTCTCTTTCTTTTCGCCTAAGATTTACTCCAAACCTAGCTATGTCGTGGTTTTATTCTCTCTGATTCTCTGTTTCTCTCCTCTTTCTTTCCGCCTAAGGTTCACTCCAAACCTAGCTAAGTTATGGTTTTATTCTCTTTTATTCTATGTTTCTCTTCTCTTTCTTTCCGCCTAAGGTTCAATCCAAACCTGGCTAAGTTATGGTTTTATTCTCTCTGATTCTCTGTTTCTCTTCTCTTTCTTTCCTCCTTAGGTTTACCGCCGTCCGCTATTTTGTTTCGTCTTCTGTCTGGTTTTCCCCAGCACTTTTTTTTTGTTTTGTTTTTTTGTTTTACATTCCTTAAGCTGAATGAAGCTTGGAGGCCCCCCCTTAAAAAAAATTGATCCAGAAGTTATCACCAAACTTGGAAATATTTACTGGTATGCCTTTTAATTATTTAGTATAAAAAAATAGTTTAAATAAATTTACCATTTTGGCTTTATACGCAGTATCGTAATTTGATGAATACGCATGTGGTACATGCGTAGGTAACCTTGAATATTAGTTAGCATTTAGCTTGCCTAAAGTTTACGGGAAATCATTGACTAAAACCACTTGAACTTTTTTGCAAGGTGCTGTTGGGTCACTTTCCTTGGACTGTGACATGCTTAAAACATGTAAGTAGGTCATTTTAACACACGTTCCTGGGTTACAATGCCTTTAAAAATTAAATACAAATAGGGTCTGCGTGGGTCAGCCAGAATGTTTATTTTACGACCTAAATTTTAAATGGTTTGAGGCAGCGACAAGATGTAACCATGACAGTGTTTAGTGTTCGTCTATCATGCTCTTTCGTGCGCAGCTGGACTATACAAGGATGATATACGGTGAACTATGGTGACTATGTCATGTTCTTTCTTGCGCAACAGGACTGTGCAAGAACGATGCATGGGGATCTATTGTGACTAGAGGAGAATACAGAAGATAAACAATAAGGGGAGCGGGGCTCCAGTCATAAATCAAAAAAAGATGATCAATATTTACACCCGAGTATATATCCCTGACCGTCAGTGCCAATCTGCCGCAAGCCATCTGCCCAATTCCTACACTGTTGTATAATACATCAACTTCCCGCACTTCAGACTCGGCTTTGTCTATTGTTTTTTGTTTTTTTGTGTGAATTCAACCATTGCACAACACCTTTTTAGTCGCTCTCTTCTGACCCACTTAACCCATTTTGAACATCCATTAAATAATCGACCTGGCACTGAGCACTTTGACAAACGTAATAAAGCAACCGCCAATATTTTCAACGTTTGACAACGGCACCTTCCGATCTTTTGATGAGAAACCTTTCGAAAAGGTGAGTCTCTCATGAGTCCTGTAAGTGCAAAGTCATCGTTTTGTACTTTTAAACTATCTCCATTTCTCATTTTCTCTCCATGTCTCCCTCTCTCCCTCTCCGTCTCTCTCTTTCCATATGTCTCTCTCTCCTTCTCGCGTGTGAGTCACTCTCTTGATCTGTCTGTCTGTCTTTTTCTCTCTGCATCTCTCTCTTCATCTCTCTTTTTTCTATTTCTTTATCAATGTAGTGATAGACTCCTAAATGAAGCGGTTTGGCTTTTTAAAATGTGTGTGTAATGTATGTGGGGGTAAAAGAAAAAAGGGGGGGGGGGGCATCCTGAGGTTTAAAAAACGAATAACAGGAAGATTAAGTTGCGACCCCGAAATATTATTTCTTTCCTCATGCTGGGCTTTAGCTTGTTGACTTAGCTGGAGGCGATACCTGGAGTTCTGAAGGTGAGAAGCGCAATCACAGGGCCCCGTGCGCACCTTGATCCAACTAACCCAGGCTTGTTACCGCTTACACGCGCGCCATTACCCCAAAGCCTTTGTTTTTCAGCTAATACCCGTCCGCTGGTCTTCGTTATGGCGTTTTTCCTGGTATTTTGGGTGAATTGTTTTGCATTCCCTGGCGATGGGGCTATCAGATGTAGACATTTAGTTCTGTCCTTTGTTAACTGTGCCAGGCTTCACACGGTGCTCTTATCTGAAGTACAGGAACTATTTCGCCTGTAGGTTTTACCTAGGCTGTGGAGTGGTCATGCAAAAAGAAAATAATAAATAAAGAACAGAAAAAAAAAAACACCCAGAAATATGGCTGTGGTTATAAGCCTCGCACATTCAACCTCATTCAGTTAGGAGACTCTTCAGTCTGTTATGAGACGATTATATACACCTTTAGTCGGCGTTTTCTTACTCACTATGCTGCTCTTTTAAAGTGGATAAAAATAAATTGATCTATAATAATATACGGTTTTATTTACGGACATTGAACATGTTATTTCCGGACTGTTCTAACAGCTTCGAAGTATGACCCTGCAGCTTTGGTAGGCCTAGAAAGTCCTGCCTAGAAGGTCGCTAGAATGTAAGCGTGGGTCCCGACATTAAACTCTCGTTTTCCCGTTATACCCCAACTGTTGATGTTTGAAAGGCGAATATAAACAAGGTGAAAGAAAACATGAATGAACAAGTTGCAGATGGGAGCATATTTAACGGGCTGAAGCCTACCTGGGTTTTTAACGGTGGCTTAAAGGGCTGGCGCTGTTATCTAACGTTATCCAAATTCCATCATTGCGCCTTCTGACGTCCCTTAATTAACCGCTGCATACATTTGACTTATTGTTTTATTATTCTGTGTGGTTATTCTTTTTGTTGTCATTTGATCCCATTTGTATAAACTGCTTCATTGCCTTATAACCGCTGAATTAACGTTCTAAAAAGCATGAGTCGTGATTTGGATACTTTTTGCACACTAGTCAACATTTGTAATGGTAACAGTTGCGGTCTTTATTTTATTTTTAAATTTTTTTAAAATTAATATGCATTGTTACAAGCAGTATAGTCTAGAATCGCTTATGCGTAGAGCTATTTTTAGCCACCACCAATCCTCTCACTTAAGTACGGCCTTGATATTGAGGCCACCAAGAAAATGTGCTGTTTCACTCCTTATTTTCACGCCCCTCTCTTGGAAGGGAAAAGGTTGTTAACATTCTAATGCCTTCCATTTATTCTAAAAAATGCCCTCAGTGACGTAATTTCTAGTATTTCTGTTCTGAAACGTTCTGATTTTGTCCATATATCTAGACTGCGTGCTTTTTTAGAAGCGAGACTTAATAGTTTGATAATAATTGGTAATTTGATAGTTTTTTTTTGTTTTTTTTTTTTTTGCTTATCTTCTCAAATTTGTATTTGTATAGAATTTTGTTTGTGTAGTCTAATTAAATTAATACTGTAGCACTAGCTTTCGTGTCGTTTTCTTTGCAAACTGTTTTCTCATTCCTTTGTTACGTTTTGTTTATTATGCGAGCCGAAATCTTAAAACATATTAAATATGAAATCGTTACAAAAAACCATAACGGTAGCGAACAGCATTCTTTTGGTTTTATATGATGGTGATGTTCTTCTGTATGAATGAAAACACTAAGACATCTAAACACAGAACTATCCCACATTTGGATAGTGTTATCTAAAAGGATTTTAAGTACAAGGTTCATTTGAGTTTTAAAACCACATTTGTTTTCTAATAGGTTTCCCATTGTTTCCCCAAGTAAATATATTTTTCTTGTGCAAACTGTGTGTTCCGAAAACCCCCCCAAAAAACCAGCTTTTAATTTTAGTTCTTGAGAAAGTCGAAGAAACAGTAGCGCGGTCAATCTGACCTTCCATGTTAAATATATCCCCATAGTCTGTCTGTCAGTTGCCCAGGAATGTTCAAGACACCTTTGTCTGGCAATATGTTAAACAAGAGTTAGCTGCCAAAAAACTTCAAGCCCCACCCGTCCCGTAACCCTCTCCTGTCTTGTATGGAGAGACATTGCAAGCCTACCCCCCCTCCCCCCCCCCCCCCCCCCCCCCCCCGTTCACATAATGCTTGTGGCTGCACCAAGGAATGCGGTGATAATGGTGGAACAGATACCCGACGTACTTGCCAAATGTTCAGCATTATATATACAACTTATCTTTACCCTTTGTCTTAGCATCTACCTTTTGGCCATTCGAAGAGTATGGCAGAATTTCTTTGTAATATTTGTATTCATATTGAATAGTGTATCTATGTAAAAAGAAATGTGTCTGGCAGAGGAAGTTGTGTCATTAATTAATTTATATCAATAATAAATGAATAGGTGCTGACCTCCCGTATTTGTCTGATCGCTGCGCTCGCACCAATGATCCATTATTCAATTTTCTCTTTCTTTAAGTAGATCATTTTATGGCAACTGGAACACTAAAAGACTTTCTCCATTATGGGAACTACGATTTCAGTGGACGCAATTTCTGTAATATATAATTAGGCGCACATAGCTAAATTTTGTTTTATTCCCCTATCGTTCAAATGCGTTTATAAAGCTTTCTCAGTACTTCCTTCTCAGCATAGAGCATAGCTTTTTATTGTATTGATTAAAGTGTGCACACGACTATCACTGCTTACTTATAGGCATTATGAGAACAACACATTTACTGAAATCAGTTAATGTCAGTTTAGTAGGGATGGAAAATAAATGGCTTTTGGATTTTAGCCCAATGCAAGATGTCTTTGCGTGTTTTGTTTTTTTACTGTATTATTGTGATAAACATGGCTTGGTTATGTCTTTACGTGCTATTGTTATTGTGTTTGATATAATAAACATGACTTGTCTTTACGTGTTAGTGTATGCTATTGTTTGATAAACGTGACTTTTTTCACCCCCCCCCCTGTTTTGTGTTGATGATTGATTACTTACATAGCGCTTGTATCCATGCTATTTTAGCATGCTCACAGCGCTCTGATGTCCTAAAATCTATTTTAAGAAAAATGTCTTCAAGTGTCTCTCAAATGGTTTTTTTTATTTTTTTTATTTCCCTCAAAGATTGAGGCAAACTGTTCCATAATTAAGGCGCTATAACTTCAAAAGAGCGCCCTCCGAATGACTTCTTTTTGTGTCCATCCACACTGGGAACTCTCGGTAGGGACTGCAGGGGCTTTCTACTTCCAGTGTTGGATTTTTTTCAGCCAAAAACAGAGAACGGCATCGTCATCTTACCGCCCATCCATCACTGTATATTTTGGCAGATAAAGGACTCCTTCGAATCTTGCCATATTCCCAAACATCGCCTTTGAGCTAATCTGTTAACTCACACGCCCATGTATATCGGGTAAAAATCAGCATCATGGTGACAGTGAGTTTATACTCGCGTGTAGCAATTCATTTCTTAAATCATACATGCCAGGGATTAAAATGTAAGAGCCGTTAAATGAGCCGGTGTCGTTCATCATGAACATCTGCTCAGTGATACGGCCGACGGTATCTCTCACGTAACATGCTTTGATTAATCAGGATGATTGGTGAATACCTTACGTGCAGCGAGCAAAACTTCTTGAACTTTGTATAAGTGTAAGAGAAAAACACGACCAACTGGAACCGACAACCCGACTCTCGTTCGACTCTCGTTCGGTTGTCTCAAAAATCCAGAATTTCAATTTTAGCTTGTTTTACAACAGAATGGAAACAAAACAAGCTTGTACTCTGATCTCAAAGTGAGCGCTTTGGGTGTGCTCGCCCGTGTGAATTCCTTTCAATGAAAGGACGAAGCCGGTGTTCGAGGTCTGGCCTCTGAAGGTGGGGGTTATCAGGCCGACACCTCCCATCACTCGAGCTGAACAGAGGAGTCGGCGCTCACGGCCGTCGTATCAGCACAGCAAGTAGCTGGGATTAGCGTTGGTAGCCACTCTTGTGATCCCCCGTGTTTAGTGTTGCCAGTGTACCGCCGGCGCCTACTGTCCTACTGGTGGTGAGTGCCAGACCTGTGTTTATAGCGTTAATGTGGACTAATCACCTGGGCAACCTGCGGCCCGGTATTATTGTTTAGACTTGGAAGGAGAGTTCTGGTTTAGGAGATGGAATCTGTGTTGACATGGACAACTAGTAATTATTTGTGTGTATGGGCTTTTTCGATTGCTCATGTGTTCGGTCATGTGTTCACCGATCATCTGATTGGTCATTTGTTCACCGATCATCTGCTTGTAACATGTTCGTTATCTTCTTATTGGTAGTGTGTTAACTGACCATATGATTGCTAATCTTCTGATTGGTAATATATTTCTGATTTTCTGATTGGTAGTTGGTATAGTTCACAAGTGAGTCCGTGACTTTTATTAACCGTTGAGTGTGCTTTCCCTTTTTAATCTCGATAATTATTATTTAAAAAAAAAAAAATACATTCCAGAGAATTGTTTTGTCTAGCTAGCTATGGAGGTAAGCATGACTTTTAATAATGCTTAACATAAAGACACGTCGACTTTACATTCCTACAAATACGTGACCCGTGACTGTACCGATGGCACCATCCTAAGGTTGAACGTGAATGTTATGTAAATCAATGACGTCAGCTAAAACTGTGTGCTGGTCATCACGAATCAATTCAACCAAATACAAGGTAGCCATTGCTCGGCCTTCGGCACTGTAAGGTGACTCTAAATGACGTCAGCTGAAACTGTGTGCTGGTCATCACGAATCAATTCAACTAAATGCAAGTTAGCCATTGCTTGGCCTTCGGCACTGTAAGTGACTCTAAATGACGTCAGCTGAAACTGTGTGCTGGTCATCACGAATCAATTCAACTAAATGCAAGTTAGCCATTGCTTGGCCTTCGGCACTGTAAGGTGACTCTCAATGACGTCAGCTGAAACTGTGTGCTGGTCATCACGAATCAATTCAACTAAATGCAAGTTAGCCATTGCTTGGCCTTCGGCACTGTAAGGTGACTCTCAATGACGTCAGCTGAAACTGTGCTGGTCATCACGAATCAATTCAACTAAATGCAAGTTAGCCATTGCTTGGCCTTCGGCACTGTAAGGTGACTCTATCATCGATGTCCTCTAGTTTCTAGGTCTGAGAAATGTGAAGTGTACGCTCGGCAGGGGCCTTGTTGAATAGGTTACCATCCCTTGTTGGACATGCTTGCCGTCCACATTGGGTGGCCTCGTACCTTCCTTTGGATCACGTGGTCCTACAACCTGGCTACACGTGCAGACATGGGTTTACTTTGGTTTGAGTTATTGTGGAGTGATCTGGTCTCGGCAAGGGTGGCCAGAATCGTGACAAAACCTACAGACTGGATTTCTTGGCGTGAAAAATTGTTTTAACTAATTTTCTCCCTAAGGCAATCACCAAATCCACATAGTGATGAGATCAACCATTGAGGTCTTTGGGATGATATCAATCATTGAGATCTTGGGAGGGATCAACTAATGATGTCTTAGGCTTATATCAACCATTGATGTCTTTGGGTTATATCAACCAATGAACTCTTGGGATAATATGACCTAATGAAGTGTTGGTAATATATCAATCAACCCGAGGAAATCATCCTATACGATCTTGAGATAATATCAGACAATGAGGTATATGGGGGAGATCAACCTATGAGGTGTTGGGTTGATATCAACTAATGAGGTCTTGGGGTGAAATCAACCAAGAGGTATTCAGACGCTATCAACGAATTGGGTTTGGAATAATATCAACCAATGAGGTCTTGGGATAATACCATTCAATTGGATCTTGGCGTGTGTGTCAACAAATGAGGTCTGGGGATTAACTGTACTAAAGACATCTTGAGATGAGATAAACCGATGAGGTCAAGGCATATGATCCGCCAATAATTTAATGCCGGTGTAAATAAAAACACCTTCCATTCAGGACGGACCAGGAACGAAGTTGAATAGAGTGCGATAGGACATGCTTTGAATCCGATGTGTACAATTTCGGTTCTAATGCTATAATTTTATCGTTTTCCAGCTGAGCTATCGAGACAAAACAGAAACTTAAACTGGTTGATAAATAAATACGTACACATGAATCCGAAGGTGTGCCTTCAATAAATATAAATGAGTTGGAAGATTGGAGCTGAATCGTTGATCCAGCCGTGTAACTTGACTATCATGCATGTAACTTGATGGTTGCGCTGTTAAAGCAGGTCATATGGAACGGAACAGGCCTGCTATTAAAACCTGTGTTATTTGTGAGCTAAAGGTTAGACCGTGTTAAGATTTCTCCGAGAACCCTTATCTTGGCAACTCTTCAAACTATCAATTTTTTTTATAATCGTCTTTTCGTTTCTTTGTTGCTCGCCTCCTCTTTGAGCCTCCTCATATTGCAGCATTTCGCCATCTCCACACCTATTAGTTGTGTCAGTCCCCAGTATCCACCACAACCATCTCTCTCCTTCTCTCTCTCTCTCTCTCTCTCTCTCTCTCTCTCTCGCTCGTCTACCGGTTATCTTTGTAATTCTTCCTCGATCCATCTCTCTCTCTCTCTCTCTCTCTCTCTCTCTCTCTCTCTCTCTCTCTCTCCCCAGTCTCCCCCACACCCATCTCTCTCCCTCTCTCTCTCTCTCTCTCTCTCTCTCTCTCTCTCTCGCTCGTCTACCGGTTATCTTTGTAATTCTTCCTCGATCCATCTCTCTCTCTCTCTCTCTCTCTCTCTCTCTCTCTCTCTCGCTCTCTCGCTCGTCTACCGGTTATCTTTGTAATTCTTCCTCGATCCATCTCTTTCCTTATCACCTAAACCTTGAAATGGCCGAAAACATATTTCAAAGATGGAAAAGGTAAGAGCATTTATCCCAGGTTGTAGCATCTATACAAGGTTATAGCAAATATCCCATGATGTAGCATCTATCCCAGGTTGTAGCATATATCTCAGGTTGTGGCATCTATCCCAAGGTATATAAAATATCCCATGAAGTAGCATCTATCCCAGGTTTTCAGCATTTATCCCACGTTATTTCATCTATCCCAGGTTATAGCTCCTGTCGCAGGTTGTAGCACCTGTCCCAGATTGTAGCATCTATCCAGATTGTAGAATCTATTTCAGGTCGTAGCATCTATCCTTTTCGTAGCATCTATCCCAGGTTGAAAAATCTATCCTAGGTTGTAGCATCTATTCCTAGGTTGTAGCATCTATCCCAGGTTGTGGCATCTATTTCAGTTTGCAGCATCTATCCGAGGTTGTCTTGTAATGCATGTGCTTAACTAGGATAAACAGTGAATATATTTAGAATATAGAGGCCAAATCACTCAGGTAGAACAGTGTGAATTTATTTACAGTACAAGCACAAATTAAATTTTAAAAAAATTATTGCACACAATTTAGTAATGTTTTGCCTTATTAAATTTCATTTTTTCCCTTGTTCCGATGTTAAAATATGGAATGCTTATGATAAAATGTTATATATCTCTGACTAAATGCTACATTAGGGTCGCCAACATTATACCATAAAATACAATTAAACCGTTGCAGCACAACATTCACCTACAAAGTGATCTACTTGTAAAATAGTTTTCTTTGATTAAGAACTTTTCACTTTAAAAAATATAGCCACTAATCATAGCCTTTAACCATACACCAATCACCACAGGATACGGAGGATTTAGCCACTAATCATAGTCTTTAACCATCCACCAGACATCACCACAGGATACGCACGTACCTTCTGCCGCGAGTTCATCAACGGACTGGAATGTTATCTCTAAACTTTTACATTTTTCTCAAGTGTAAATTTCTCGTGCAATGAGGGGCTGCCAGTGTAATGCTCTGTAATAAGGGGCTGCCAGGGTAATGCTCTGTAATGAGGGGCTGCCAATGTAATGCTCTGTAATGATGGGCAGCCAGTGTAATGCTCTGTAATGAGGGGCTGCTAATGTAATGCTCTCTGATGAGGGGCTGCCAATGTAATGCTCTGTAGTGAGGGGCTGCCAATGTAATGCTCTGTAATGAGGGGGTGCCAGTATAATGCTCTGTAATGAGGGGCTGCCAGTGTAATGCTCTGTAATGAGGTGCTGCCAGTATAATGCTCTGAAATGAGGGGCTGCCAGTATAATGCTCTGTAATGAGGGGCTGCCAGTATAATGCTCTGTAATGAGGGGCTGCCAGTGTAATGCTCTGTAATGATGGGCTGCCAGTGTAATGCTCTGTAATGAGGGGCTGCCAGTGTAATGCTCTGTAATGAGGGGCTGCCAGTGTAATGCTCTGTAATGAGGGGCTGCCAGTGTAATGCTCTGTAATGATGGGCTGCCAGTGTAATGCTCTGTAATATGGGGCTGCCAGTGTAATGCTCTGTGTTAAGGGGCTGCCAGGGTAATGCTCTGTAATGAGGGGCTGCCAATGTAATGCTCTGTAATGATGGGCAGCCAGTGTAATGCTCTGTAATAAGGGGCTGCCAATGTAATGCTCTCTGATGAGGGGCTGCCAATGTAATGCTCTGTAGTGAGGGGCTGCCAATGTAATGCTCTGTAATGAGGGGGTGCTAGTATAATGCTCTGTAATGAGGGGCTGCCAGTGTATTGCTCTGTAATGAGGGGCTGCCAGTGTAATGCTCTGTAATGAGGGGCTGCCAGTATAATGCTCTGTAATGAGGGGCTGCCAGTGTAATGCTCTGTAATGAGGGGCTGCCAGTGTAATGCTCTGTAATGAGGGGCTGCCAGTGTAATGCTCTGTAATGAGGGGCTGCCAGTGTAATGCTCTGTAATGAGGGGCTGCCAGTGTAATGCTCTGTAATGAGGGGCTGCCAATGTAATGCTCTGTAATGAGGGGCTGCCAATGTAATGCTCTGTAATGAGGGGCTGCCAATGTAATGCTCTGTAATGAGGGGCTGCCAATGTAATGCTCTGTAGTGAGGGGCTGCGAATCTAAGGCTCTGTAATGAGGGGTTGCCAATGTAATGCTCTGATGAGGGGCTGCCAATGAAATGCTCTGTAGTGAGGGGCTGCCAGTGTAATGCCCTGTAATGAGGGGCTGCCAATCTAATGCTCTGTAATGAGGGGCTGCCAATGTAATGCTCTGTAATGAGGGGCTGCCAATGTAATGCTCTGTAGTGAGGGGCTGCGAATGTAATGCTCTGTAATGAGGGGCTGCCAATCTAAGGCTCTGTAATGAGGGGCTGCCAATGTAATGCTCTGTAGTGAGGGGCTGCGAATCTAAGGCTCTGTAATGAGGGGCTGCCAATCTAAGGCTCTGTAATGAGGGGCTGCCAGTGTATTGCTCTCTAATGAGGGGCTGCCAATCTAAGGCTCTGTAATGAGGGGCTGCCAATGTAATGCTCTGTAGTGAGGGGCTGCGAATCTAAGGCTCTGTAATGAGGGGCTGCCAATCTAAGGCTCTGTAATGAGGGGCTGCCAGTGTATTGCTCTGTAATGAGGGGCTGCCAATCTAAGGCTCTGTATAAAAGTTGTGTTTTTAGAATACGACTTGTGCAGACAAATATACCATTTACAAAATATTAAGTCAGCCACCATGGTGTCTACTACTTCTTTGTTTTCCCCTGATTACCTTCTCTGTCTGCAACCATTTTCCCATGCTGTGTGTCTGAAGTCAAACCCCATTCTAATCTCTGTCTACAACCATTTTCTCATTCTGTATATTATTATATATGATGTCAAACCTCAATCTTATCTCTGTTTACAATCATTTTCTCATGCTGTGTGTCTGAAGTCAAACCTCATTCTTGTCCCTGTCTGCAATCATTTTCTCATGCTGTGTATCTGAAGTCAAATCTCTTCTTGTTTCTGCCTGCAACCATTTTCCTCTGCTATCCAATTTGGACCTCCTGGTCTGTTGCTAGGAAAATTTCTTTGAATAACATGCATAACTTCAGATATTAGTTTTGTGTCGTAAAGAAATACACTCGTAAACAAAGTGCTACAGATAGTATTTCTTAATGCCAGCTTAAACCGCAATGAATGAAAGCCCAATGTGCATGTAAGACGTTTTGAGTTAACAAACTAGGAGTCGGAAATTTCTTATCCAAATGACGCGACGAATGGCTTTGGTCATTGGGCAAAAGCATGACTTACATACAAATAGCCGTGGTTTCAAGAATTGTAAGTCCATCGAAAAGTAATAAAGATATCCCCATTTGTGTTTTACATTGAATGCAAAGTGTTCACCGTTTCTAACAAAATTCACACCACTCATTCACGGGGGAGATGAATTAAGACAGCGTAAAACTCTGATCACCTGATTTGTTGTGTCCGTCTGAATAGTTTTTATGTGTGTGAAGTTGCAAGTATATTTCAGTGGGTCCATATATGTATGTTAACATTGCCTGAAATCCCACGGCATTCCTCATGTCTGCAGCTTTACAATATTTAACTGAAATCAAGCTCTTTGATCACAATGCCAACAATTGTAGCGTGTGGAGCCCAGCACTTGATAGCTTAAGACATTTTTATGTCAGGTAACATAGTGGGGATTTATTTCACAAGATGTTATTTTTTTTAAACATATATATTCACTTAATTTCTTCATTCAATTGAATCTGCGGGTTAAACTTAGTTCTTCACACTGGTCTGAAAGAAAGTAAAGTTGGTTTGAGTGGACTGCAGAGAAACTTTTTGTGTTTGTCTACTCCAGACCTGTGGAACCAAGATCAGAGATTAAACCATGGTAGGCTCTAGAGACGCGGGGGAAGTCATTAAGCCAGACCTGACCAAACTTACAGAATAGCAAATGATGGGTTTTGTATGACAGGAAACGACGGCATGACGCCTTACGAGAGAGTGAGACTTAATGTTGACTGAGAAGATCATTTGTAGTTTAAGTCGACCCCCCCCCCCTCCCTTTCCTGGAATTTGAACTTAATTTAGGAAAACAAACGTGTTATTGGTGTCGGGTTGATTGTTTGTTGGTTTGGCATCAAGCCTGTTAATATTATTATGATGCAGACTTTTCCTAGAAATGATAACTCATGCCACATTTAATTTATGGTTACCGGAAATTTGATCGACAGAAATTTCGTCGACGGTAAATTGATCGACGGAAATTTGATCGCACGGAAATTTGGTTAAATCTTTTTTTCAGTTCACACGCTAAAATTTTCGTCAAATTTCTTTTTGAACGCACTCTACTATACAGTAAAACAAAACACAATAATGCGTCAAAAAAGAAATTTGAAGCAAAATTTTAACGTAAAAACTGGAAAAAAAGATTCGACCAAATTTCAGTTCGATCAAATTACCATCGATCAATTTACCGTTGACGAAATTTATTTTGATCAAATTACCGGATACGTTAATGTATAAATACATTTGCATTCATAGAAGCTAAGTTATGCGTGTGTGTGTGGGAGGGGGGGGGGGAGAAGCTGTGGCTATGGAAACTGGGAAAATCGTGCGACTCTCCTTCTACTCTGATCGAACATTTGTTTATGATTGTATGTCACAAGTATCTGAGGTTTATTTGGCATTGTTGCGCTGATCCAATCATTCGATGCCACGTGGCTCCACGGGCTGCTGCTAATGATTTGTTTTTCAAGGGTGTCATGAGGGTACGCATGCGGCAACAGGAGAATCGGTGCGCACGGTACTCCCGGTAACTACGCGGCGCTATTCTTTGTTTGGGGTTCTCCTTTGTTTCCAGTTCTTGCCCTTGTCTATTGTTCTTTCTTGGTCCAGCAGTTGTCTCGTTCATACGTCTGTCAACCAGGCGGCTCATCCGTGCCCTCCTTACGGTGGGCAGTCAAGGAGTCAACGTTTATAGGTAGAAACCAGTGTTTCTGTCATAGCAAGAGTTTTAGACAGTCAACGTTATCTCTCTTATGTTTTCTTAATGCAATGGAAGCACTTGCCTTCTAAAGTGATAGCAGTTTTCATCATGCCTGGTTCAAGTCTATTTACAGAAGTTGAATGACTGTTATCTTATTTCTGTTGGTAATGAATAATGAATAAAGCTAAGATTAATAAAAACATTCGGAAATATTTTTTTTCTAGAATAAGCAACAACCAACTGTTGCAGCCAGTCATTCATGGTGCTCTATCACATTAGCAACAACGAACTGTTGCAGCCAGTCATTCATGGTGCTCTATCACATTAACAACAACCAACTGTTGCAGCCAGTCATTGATGGTGCTCTATCACATTAGCAACAACCAACTGTTGCAGCCAGTCATTCATGGTGCTCTATCACATTAGCAACAACCAACTGTTGCAGCCAGTCATTCATGGTGCTCTATCACATTAGCAACAACGAACTGTTGCAGCCAGTCATTCATGGTGCTCTATCACATTAGCAACAACGAACTGTTGCAGCCAGTCATTCATGGTGCTCTATCACATTAGCAACAACCAACTGTTGCAGCCAGTCATTCATGGTGCTCTATCACATTAGCAACAACCAACTGTTGCAGCCAGTCATTCATGGTGCTCTATCACATTAGCAACAACCAACTGTTGCAGCCAGTCATTCATGGTGCTCTATCACATTAGCAACAACCAACTGTTGCAGCCAGTCATTCATGGTGCTCTATCACATTAGCAACAACCAACTGTTGCAGCCAGTCATTCATGGTGCTCTATCACATTAGCAACAACCAACTGTTGCAGCCAGTCATTCATGGTGCTCTATCACATTAGCAACAACCAACTGTTGCAGCCAGTCATTCATGGTGCTCTATCACATTAGCAACAACCAACTGTTGCAGCCAGTCATTCATGGTGCTCTATCACATTAGCAACAAACAACTGTTACAGCCAGTCATTCATGGTGCTCTATCACATTAGCAACAACCAACTGTTGCAGCCAGTCATTCATGGTGCTCTATCACATTAGCAACAAACAACTGTTACAGCCAGTCATTCATGGTGCTCTATCACATTAGCAACAACCAACTGTTGCAGCCAGTCATTCATGGTGCTCTATCACATTAGCAACTTATATTTCAAAACGTATCAACCATTTAAGGAGGTCACGTGAGATGGGGTGGTGGTGGTTTGTAAACACAGTTCTATGTGTGGCCAGCTCACAGGACCTACCTAAATATTCACCTCTTTTTCATTGCCGCTGTCTTTATCGTGTGAGGGAAACATGATATGTCCATCCTGGACTGTTATTTGACACAAATGATCAAATCAAAGCAGTACTTGACATTTCTTGAAATGATATATCATTAAAACGCGCATTCCCAAACTAATTCTTCAGCGCCCCCTAAGGGTGTCTCAGCGCCCCCGAAATCTCCTAAGCTTATCAGCGCCCCCTGAGCTATTCCACCGCCCCGGGTTCGGTACCGCCCATTTTGTGAACCACTGGTGTAAACAAAAGATACGTTTATTAACAAAACATTGAAATTTGTAAAATTGTGAGGTTGGCATTATTCGTTATTTTGACCAGTGATGTAATAACTCTAGTGTAGCGTCAGATTTTTGTAGTAGGGATATCTGTGTTTAACTCCGTACACCTGCTCCTAAATGCAACCCATTTTAATACCTCCGTTTTCCATTTCAAACTTTCATGCGCTCGGAAGTATAGCTTCTTTTATATGATCTTGTACTTGACATTTATGTTTGAAATAAAGGAAAGCATTAAGTGAACGCTTCGACTTGCTTCCAGGTTCACTCACTTCTAATATAGATCACATCATGAACGAGGAACTATGTTCATAATGGGCTCATCTGTGGTGCTCACCTGCATAATTACTAATGATGCACTGTAGGCTGCTAGTTAGCCCAGTGATTTATGGATGTTTACGCAACTACGGGAAGTTAATGGTTCGCGAATGGGAAGGAAACATGCCCAAAATGGATGCCATGTTTGTAATTTATTATTGTAGTTGGGAACACTTTCTTTTCTTCCCACGTTAAAAATAAATGTATTTAATGCATACGTTCGTCTAAAAGCATTGTGATCAATGCCATCACTCAAAATTGAACGTATATGGAAATCAGTATTAACATCATGTAGCCGCCCCCCCCCCCGGGTCACACACACACCAACAATTAACTAAGCCATTTCACGAATATGTGTATAGATGAGCTCTAACATTTTTATTTTTCTACGTCTTTGTTGGCGTAGCTGTGATTATAATCATTTCGAATAAATGAGAAGCTGAAAGTAAAAAACAACTCGTTCGATCAGTTTAAAATATCTTGTTTGTTTGTTCTACTGGTATGTTCCACTGGTATTTTCTACTGGTATGTTCCACTGGTATTTTCTAAGGTATCTTCTTCTCTTATGTTCTAACTGGTATCTTCTACCCGTATGTTCAATATTTAAAAACAATTGCGTCTGGGTAAAGTCATTTTTAGGGACTTCTTAAATTTGACAGTTGTACACATCCTCTTACTACGGCTGTGAGAAATAGACAGGGTTGAGAGTTTTCACATAGACAACTTCAATAGTTGTTATAAAGCTCAATTACATCCATCTAAAAAATGACCATGGCTGTGACCGAGAGCCTGCCATCCACCCCGTAAATATAAAGTCCACTAGTAGCGTCCCCTGGTGTCGCATTTATTGGTGTGGATTATCTGTGGTGTTTTTTGTTTAGCTTACTTGATTTAACATTGCTGAGTACATAATGCCTGCAAAGTGTCTGAATTGGCCAATGATATGTTTTTGGAATGTTCCTCTTTTGTTAATAATTATGTCCTCCAGAATGCTCGGCACTGAGCGGCTTAAATTGTGACTTCCGTTAGTCGTCATCATGCACACAGCGTGTTGAGTAGTCGTGGTGTCCCTCCCATAATGTGGCTCTGTTCTCTTAATTAGGCGACATGAACACAGTGTTTAAGTGAGGCGTGTGCTCCATCACCGGAGTAGACTCAGACCGTTCCATGTGTCGACACTTAGTCTATAGTAGACCGAAGAGACGATGGTTGCATCACTTCATTTGGAGATGTACGCTGGGGCTATAACCTCCACGTGTTGTATACATCCGGGGAGATAGCCTAGAGTTGTTGGATACATCCGGAGAGATAACCTCTCGTTGTTGTATACATACACTTGTAGAGGCGCTGAGTACTTGCGAACCCCTCCAGTGTGACAATGTTCGGGAAATTTAGGCGTGGCAAAGGGAAGAAACTCGATGACAAATCGATTTTAACTTCCTTGAAGCAGACGGCGGGATTTTTGAGTGGAGTCGCTGGCAAGGTAAGAAAGTCCCTTTGATTCCAACTGTCCACCTGCATGAATCAAGTAACAGTTGTTTTTATTCTAATTACTAATAATGCAAGGTATGTATACACGTTTGAGAGACTAATGCTAAGATTAACCACCGAAATGCTGCAACTTGAACATTTCTTATTGAATTATTGAAGCGATTTCCTGAACAAATGACTGCTCATATTTTAAGTTAACTGGTAAATCTTTTTCGAGAATAGTAGTGGTGAACATCATGCCATCTGAATCATGGTCGGATCTAGAGGGAGTGTGTGGGTAATATTTTTTTTACATTTTCAGTGTGATGTTTAAAGAGAAATTGTCATATACCATGCCTACTGTAAAATGTAACGCACCACTACATAACTCTGATTGAAAGTGGCGAACAAACTTTTTTTTCTAAATCTGACAAAGCAACACAAAAATGTTAATGCAATGAGTTACAATTAGAAAGAACTAGGCGTATACCAAAGACTTAAACTGCTTCTAGACTACCACTGGTAGTGTAATTTTGTCGTGGATTGTCCTTAGCATTGGAAATAAAAGTAACGCTGGGTAAACAGACCAACATTTTAGTGTGCCATCGGCTCTGATCTTTGAAATGATTGATAAGTCAAACTACTTTTTTAAGTCTCAATTCTGTATTAAAGTAGTGCATGAATGTAACACTTAGTTCTTGCCACCTTAAGTGATCTATAGTAAATAAATGGCTCTTATCTAAAGTGACTACTATGTTTGTTTGTATGCCGTAACGCTGCACACGGCTATGACGAGGTTCGGCCCTTGTTATTATGTGTGTGTGTGGAAGAGCGTTTCAATGGAAAACCTGATGGAATGCTACGCTCCGTGGCTAGATATCCCAGCATGTTCAGTCTTTAAGTTGCCCCTCATCAGCAAACACTTGTGTTTGTACAGCAGCGTTGTGGCTATTTTGATAGCATCTTTTGGACCGTGGTATTTGTCGAAAGTCGATGCTACACTACAGCCACATCGCTTTATTTAGTCGTCGTAGAACCGAGGTCAGCTGTAGCATGGCTCTGTCTCAATGAACACACGGCAAATCTGTATCGTGTGATTGTTGTTAAATAACTGTTTTAAGGCTTGGAATGTTTTTATTGACATTTCCGGATGGATAAAAGTCTGGTTCTGTTAATGACCGTACAAGTTTTCTGACTAAATGTTTTTAGTAAGTTTAACCATTACTTGGCTAATTCTAGCTTTTCGATTGTTGCACATTGGACTGTTTCTAAGAGTTTATAGTGAGTATGTGGGATGCCTAATTCTGACTTACCGATTACAATAGCTACCTGACCAGCTGTTATTTGCTACCTGCGTTTTTCTAGCAGTCGAATCACCTACAAGGTCAAACCTGCAGCCACAGTTTCTGTTTTCACACACACACACACACCCAAGATGCTCGAACGGCGACCAGTGATCAACATTTGGTCTGCTCATGGCCTCCCAGGTATTTCACTTGATGGTGGCCATGTTGTGCTGGCGAGTAGCCTCCTAGACGAAACTCTTCCTTCGTGTGGATTATCTGCCTTTTGACACTGACGTACAAGAGTTGGTGTTCTTTCCGGAACTCATCACACTCAAAAGTATTTCCATATAACACTTCTGTGTGTTTGAATCTTTCCGAGGTTACACTGAGTTGTAATGTGACGACATGGATTCAGCTTCACTCTACTGCTTTCACTATCAGTGTTTACTGTTTTCTTACATGATGGAGACGTGTGTGTGACGTCATGGGCTGGATCACGTGACCATTGGCGGCATATGTTTCGCGGATTAATCCGTGTGGCGTGGCCGTTTGTTTAAATATTACCTACTGGCTGCATCATTATTCAGCACCGCACCAGCAGGGTGTGTAGGCGACAGAGAACGGTAGTGAAGTAAATATAGCCTGTTCACACATTGAAATGTGATGATGGGATCAGGCCCGAGTTGCACCAATTTTGGGAAATGGGAAGACAAAATTGCCCTTATCGTCTTCGCAGATAATAGAATTAATTCAAGTTCCTTCTTATTGGCTCGGTGTGACGTTGTGCCTGTAGGTCTAAGAAGCTGTTTCAACATCAAAACACCAATGTCCGTGCCCTAAGCGTTACAAACACACACATACAACGCTCTTACCCCTACCCCCTTTTTTTCTCCCCCATCAAGTTTGAACACTTAAAATGTTTGTTCAAAATTTGAATTTTCGGATCTCTCGACTTGGCTTCTTTAGTTCAACTGTATTGAACATTTCGTAATTTCGGTCTAGAGAAGGATTCTATAGGCACTAGAGTTTTGTGTTACTTTATGTGCACCTCACCACCCTAGGCTCCAAAGACGACTTGATTTATGTATTAATGAGGAAGACAATTGTAAACATTTCAGCATTTTAATGTGTGTTTACATTGGCCAATGCTATACATCTGAACGGCCAATTGCTATGCCTCGTTGGTCTATGGAGGTTATTTCTGTCCCCTAGAACAGCTTTCCTTAAAGGGTGGTCCGCTGGCCGGCACCTGTCCGTGAGCCGTACGTCTTACGTTGCCGGTCCGCAAATGACTAATATTTATGTTCAAATAGCAACAATATATAATTAATAAATCTGTCAACGGTGCCTGGTGCAATTGTGAAACTTGCACATTGGTCCGCCAAAGTTAGAAGATTGGGAAACCCTTCCCTATAGAAGTCTATCAGTCTATTCTATCACTTTAAAACTGCAACATGGACTGTTGTGCACAAGTCCCGTGATCGCCTTACGTGATTAGTGCAGTCAATCGGCTTACACATGGGAGACTTGAATCGTTTTTCTGGGCCAACACTGACATGTTGTTAATGTCTAGACTAGTTTTCCATTGGATTTGACCATGAGTTCGTTATCATCTATGAAAGGCTCTATGGCTCCGACACCCCTAGTGGTGCTGTTTATCGTTTTGCAAAGCGTAAAAATGTATCAACATGCAGTGTGTTTCAAATGTTAAGCGTATTCTTTTTGTCACGTGTCTTGCTTTTGCTCTAGTTAATATTTATTTGAGATCGATAGTTTTTTTTTTAAATAATCAATAACAAATCGATAATTGATTAGGATAATGTATTATAGATCCATTTTATAATGTGTAAAACTATAGAAAAGATAGTGTTTAGGTGATCCCAGTCGCCTTTTTAACGGGTCGTTATAGGTTAAATGGGGGTAGCCATGAGGGTTGTATTGAAATGTACCCGTTGGTCAGACGCGTGTGTTTTGAGGACCCGTCGTGTACTTTAGATTTGATCTGTGTCAAGCTAAGATCAGGAAGCTTTGGTCCTATCAATTGAATACTATGGTTGAAGTAATAGTTAGTTCACTGAAATCTTAAGTGAGTTGTCGATTCTAATTTGTGATTATGGCATGGCAAACTCTGGTTTATTTCTCTGAAGTCTTAAGTGAGTTGTCGATTCTAATTTGTTATGACATGGCAAACTCTGGTTTATTTCACTGAAGTCTTTAGTGACTTGTCGATTCTAATTTGTTATAACATGGCAAACTCTGGTTTATTTCACTGAAGTCTTAAGTGACTTGTCGATTCTAATTTGTTATGACATGGCAAACTCTGGTTTATTTCACTGAAGTCTTAAGTGAGTTGTCGATTCTAATTTGTTATTATGGCATGGCAAACTCTGGTTTATTTCACTGAAGTCTTAAGTGAGTTGTCAATTCTAATTTGTTATGACATGGCAAACTCTGGTTTATTTCACTGAAGTCTTAAGTGACTTGTCGATTCTAATTTGTTATGATATGGCAAACTCTGGTTTATTTCACTGAAGTCTTAAGTGAGTTGTCGATTCTAATTTGTTATGACATGGCAAACTCTGGTTTATTTCACTGAAGTCTTAAGTGACTTGTCGATTCTAATTTGTTATGATATGGCAAACTCTGGTTTATTTCACTGAAGTCTTAAGTGAGTTGTCGATCCTCATTTGTCATGGCATGGCAAACTCTGGTTTATTTCACTGAAGTCTTAAGCTAGTTGTCGATCCTCATTTGTCATGGCATGGCAAACTCTGGTTTATTTCGACGTGTTGGCTGAAGTCTCAATCCGGGTGTTGTGTTCATATGTTGGACCTTGATGTCTGTGGGGTTAACGCTTTCACAAGAGCATTGTGGATCTCAAACAGACCCGTTCAGTACCGAGCCAAATGCAACACCCTATTGGGTTACTAATCATTTATTGTAATACAAAAAACAAAATATGATGCTCCCTTGCCCTTGCAAATCACTGAATTTAATTACTGATTGAGTCTAGTCATCAGCTGTCCTGTAACGCATTGATTCTCAACTCGCCATCAATTGGGCTTTATTGTTTAACCGATTTGCCTTTGCTTTGGGGACAGACGCGCTTACAATAAAATATAAGTTTTTAAAATGACGTTGTCTGTTTACTTCCATACATTTTTATTTGACTGGATCGGCATTATCAGGGCTGTAAAGAGCGGCCCATTTATCACATTCTAACTAATTGTTGGTTTTGTCTTTGCCATTAATCTGAAAACCTCCTAAGTTTATATCCACATTTTTCTTGGCCCCCTAACAAACATGCTTCAGCTACCAGCAAACATGCTTCAGCTACCAGCAAACATGCTTCAGCTACCAGCAAACATGCTGTGTCGTCGTCCCCCCCACCTCCCAACACTTGAGCTCCTGTAGAGAAACACTGCTGTAAAGTGCAAGAAGCCCCCAGTGTGCGGTGTGCCGCCGTCTGTAAGACAGCACATTGGTAGAGGCATGACGCCGATCAACTGCTCACCCCTCCCTCTGGTTGCTTCCGTTCTTGGCTTAAACAAAATTGTCAAAACACACCCCCAAGGATTACGTATAGGTTTTAGTGCGCTGCTCCCGCCCTGGACTCCCCTCTCCCACGCCCCCCTTCCCGCCCCCCCCCCGCCCCCCGACTCCCGGCTTTACAAAAAATCGTACGTGTAGTACATGCAGTTGTCTTTTAAAATTGCAGGCGTTTTTACAATTCTGCGTCGTTGGACTGACACTCTATCTATGGCTTGTGATTGCTGACACTCTATTTATGGCTTGTGATTGCTTTTATTAACATTAAAAACGGGACGTTCATAACTGGATGACCTCTCCCAAGTGAGGAAACGCTGTGAATCAATGAGTCGGAGTTTTAACCTGCAACCAGTGTTGTGACGATTGTTTTCAAATGGTTATTTCCCTTAGGCTAGGTTCTTGCGGGAAAAGCCGTTGGTGAATGTACACAAACCGCAATGTGTGATCGTGTCCTATTTATAGGACAACATTGAGACCGGAGAACTAATGGGCGTTAGAGAACTAATACCGTTAGAGAAATGGCCAGCATCTTTTTGTGGATTCTAGAGACTTCTCGCACTACCGTCCAGGATATTTACCGGCCGTGTTCAGTTTGTGGAAATATTGTGTTCTGTTCCTGCTCAACCTTCACGTCTTTCGCCAGAACAAACTGGTACAGACTATGGCGGAAGATGTTCGACCAGAACCCCACGGGTGACCATCACCATCACCCACCCATCAGACGATACGCCACTTACGTCATCGGGCTGAAGACAGCTGCTCACCTCCGGGATCCTTTTTGCCGAATGTTGCTTGGGGATTTATGTGTTGTCAGCACAGACTCCTGTTGTTTGATCCAGTCTCATCTCTCATCCAACCCTTGCCTTTGTGGGGAAGACTGCCTCACGTACTTAAGTCGTATGTACAGGTTTGATCACCGCAAGTGCTTGGTCCGCACTCACACATTGACCTATCTAACACCGTGTCCATCTTGTGCCTCTGCGTCGCTGTGCCTTTGCAGAGAAAGAAGCTGTGATTTATCTATAAAGATGCATCACATCGGCGTCTGTGACCGTCACATTCAGCATTACAAATCCTGCAGCATGTTACTCGACGTCAGCGAGGGTGCTACAGTAGCGCGTGATCTAATTGTGATGGAAGCTATTCGGAAAAGAAGCGGCATTGTCGTAAAGTTCCGTGGTACGGATCAGCACAGCATTCAACACAATAGTTTGACCAAGTCTTCGAGTCATCCATGTTACTCTCACCCTAATAGCCTACTAATGCCGGTGATTATAAACACACGTCCGACAATGCGAGATTATGAAATAGTGTCAGAAGATGATGTTGTAGAGAGAGAAGCTGGTTATTCCTGCAGAACTAAATGTATCTCAAGGATCCCATGTCCATGTCCTTGTTTAGAGCAGCTTTTTCGGGATACTTTATGTTTTAAATATGAAAGCAGCGTTGGTAGTGGTGCTCTGCGGAGGCACATCAATTTTCATGGATTGTATTCACGGCAGCATGAACGCTTCTCTAAGAAGAATCTTGTTGGTTATGTATTTGATATAACGGATATTACGTGTCAGTCTGAGCAAAGAATTTTAATGGGAATTATGGCACAGCGAGAAGAGAAGGACTCCATAAAGGTGAGGTCTCTTATACAATTACTTAACAGTGTATTTCTTTCGCTCTCTCGCCTTTCTTGCTCCTTGCACCAGGCATGTCTACCACATTACCTCCACATTATTCGTTTCTTTAAATAGTAATCACATATCCTGGACATGTATATGATGGAAATAACGTGTACCACGCACTTGCAAAATGTTTAAAATATCATTGTTATATAGCGTCGTTGAATTCAAATACGCCATCAAAATATTAAAACTCAACATATTACACGATATCTAAAGAAGAAAGAGTAATTATGAAAAGGGGTCGATGCTATGAAATGGTTCCAGGAAACCACATCCCTTTAAATGATTGTTATCCTCTATCTATGAGTGTGTAAGTTCGTACAATTTCTTTTAAAGGCCCGGACAAAGATATCCCCGAGTAACCAACAATTCGTTCAGAAGCAAGCTTAACTTGCTTGCCTTATAAATCAATCTATTCCTCACATTGCCCCACGTGATGAATGCTTTTACGTTGTGACTCGGCGTGCACTCCAGCTACCACCAAGGCCCCGCTCTTTGTTACGGCATGCACACTGTGGAGGTTGACCTGCCCGTCATAACGGTTACGTTTTCACTGACCGTGGTTCAAACCAGGAATAAATAGCGCCCTAAGCTGGTCGTCGAAGATCGACTTTTGAAGAGATGTCATTGACCTGTGTCAATCTAATATAATAGTGCGGATTTCTCCCACCATTCTCTTCAACTTACTGTCTCTCTCCATTAAATGTGTTGAATGTGTAAGTAGTTGATTGCTAAAAGTTACAGAAAATAACGAATTCATTTCTTAATTTCAGTAACATTAAAATGCGTGTTTGCAATGTGACTTTTTTGTTTGTTTCTGATTGCAATGTTTGTTTACATTGTATGTAGGGCGACATTGACAGATGGTCATTAGCTGGCTGTTGACAAGACTCCCCATTGGCCATTAGAACATGAGTTAGCCAGCCCTAATGCGTCCGAGTGTTAGCATGGAGTCCCCATTTGAAAACACAATAAATAGACGCAATTGGATATGCAGTAGTTTTCCCAACTGTTGAACATCTTACTTCTGGCAATGTATACGACTCCAACTCCTGGCTTAATAACGCGACTTTGACTCACTGAAGCCACATTTTCACTATTTAAAAATTCTGACTGCTCTTAAAAAACTACATTAGTATACACCTACTAGCCAAGGTGTATTTCCAACGTCTGATTAAATCACTGGTCTCTACAGGACTATACCCCTACCACACGGTGGACCCCTCTGTTAATATACTGGAGGATGGCTGTAGATTATATCTGCTATTAATTGGGAGATCCGATGTCTAATCTTCTAAATATTCACAATGGTTACCTACCTCATTCGTGGCACCGACCGAGTTTACATTTTGTGACTTTTTGATTGCTCAATATTGAAAATTGATGGAGTTTTTAATCTGTGTTCTAACTTGAATGAAGTCAAATGGCCTACATGGGAAATGCAGACCTGTTTATTTTTACGATTTTGGCGTACAATGTACGATTTTGATAGGTCTTTTACTATTGTACGCCGAAACCCGCCAAAACTACGATTTTCATAGGCCAGGTGAAAAAAAAAAAATGTCCGATTTAATTATTTTTTTTTTTTCGTTTGCTAAAGTTTTAGCCCTTTCTAATAGAAACCTACTGGTGAATGGAACGAGAAAAACGATTAGTTGTAATTTTTTTTTTAAAGTTGGGACCCTCCTTCATTATATTATGTACGCACTGAAAGGGGAGGTGGGGGTTTTTGATTAAAGAGATTTACGGCATACTGGGTACATGGTTGGGGGATTGGTGGGAGTGTCAAAGGCTATAAAAATATCACCTCAAATTAGCGTATTGGTAGTGATGATTGTCATACTGTTGCCTTGTGTGTCACAGTTAACCAGTTAGCTGCGTCACCGGTAATATTTATAATAGTCGCCCTAGCGACCGTTTCACCACTACCCCCCCTTGACTGCCACCAAGCGTGTGAGGTAGTTTTGTTCCCTTGAACCGCGGCGATTGTGAAAACGGAGAAAACTGGAGACGATATGTTTTTTTACACTAAAATACATGTTCCCACTGTTCTGCACTGGAACGTTGGATTTGGGCATGTTTTATAAGAGCTAGTCAGCGGCATTTAAACAATATTGGTAGAACTTGCAAAGCAGCTCTTTACCCTCAGCGATCGTAATACGTCAATTTGGTATTACTACTAATACTACGCCCCATCCATGGGCGCCCGCAGAAAACTTTCTAGGAACGGGCAAAAAAATCGATTAACTTTCCAGGGGGGGGGGCAAAAAATTTTAGTAATGTTTTCATGTAGTTTTAATTTACCGTAGCGTATTTGTATGGTGAACGAACCGACAGGACATCAGCTTAGTTACTTTCTCTTTATTTTCTCTTTACTTTAATACATTTTTTGTATTTTTTGTCTTAAATTTTTTTTATCCAATCAATCCAGGGAGGGGGGGCAAGTGCCCCCCTTGCCCCCCCCCTGCGGGGGCCCATGCCTCCCATGTGGGCGCCCATGCCCCCATCCCACCCCTTTTATTAACGGAAAAAATCGGCGATGGCTCAATTTGTTCCCCCAGTATACAATATAGGATCTGTAAAGCTTACGTTTATTGTTTGCCATTTAGGTCGAACAGAGTTGGTGCAAATTCTGTGTTACAAGTATAGCAGACGATTGTCACAAATAATAAAAATGATTGTCCTTGTTGGCGGAACGACATTGCGACGGGGTAATACCGAATCCATGCATCATAATTGGATAAGGGTGTCATCGATTGATGCGTTGATTGATTGATCAATAGAATAAGCATGAATGATCAATAGAATAAGCATGAATGATCAATAGAATAAGCATGATTGATCAATAGAATAAGCATTCTGCTAAAAGTTGTGCCTTTGGTGCCTCTGGTGTTGGTGCCGGAAGTGAAATATGTCGATATTTGTCACTGGAGCCATTGATTTCCCAGGCCATTTTATTGACACATTCTATGATGTGATTTGGTTAAGATAATAAAATATTATAAAGAGAAATTGACAACTTTATTTCCTTTCCTCTTGGTGTTCATTTCTCTCTATTTCTATGTTAATTTATGACATTTTCTTATGTGTTTTCTTTTTGTTCTTTTTTTTGTTGTTTTGTTTCCTTGGTTTGTTGGTTTTTGTTGTTTTGTGTGTGTGTGTGTTGCTAATCCTTGATCTCTCTTCTCATTTATTGATTATTTGTTAACGTTCATTGATAACATTCTTTCTTCATTTGTTTATTGGCCTCACTTTTTTTTTCTTCCTTACTTTCCACGCTGATTTCCTCTCTTTGTCCTATCTGTGATATTATATTTCATTGAACCTGTCAACTGTGGCTGAATCCCTCCACCCTGGCAGCCTGGCTCCGTGCTGCGGAACCAGTGCCATGGCGTGTCACAAAACCAGAGAGCTCGGTGCGCACTCATTCGGCACAGGGTCTCCATGACAGAGCTCAGCAAACACGCCTTCGATCTGTCCAAGGCCTGAGCACAATCAGTCCAATCATTGGAATGAGCACTTTTGCCAAGTCTTCGATCGCCTTGCCTTGGTCGCTGGTACTCTCTGCCACTACTGTCAGAATACTTGTTGGTCTGTGGTAGAACGGTTCGGTGGCCAGATCTGTGCTTGGACGGGGACGGTTCTGTGATCAGAATCATCTGTTGGATTTTCTTACTGAATGATTCATCAAATCGTTTGAACGACGTGCTGTCATGTTCATGTAGTATGGTTCATACTACATGTTCATACATTGTTTCATACATTGGCTGTATTTAAGCTTTTGGGTTCTGCTTAGATAAAAGATGTTTTTTATAAAAATAAAGTAACAGTTAAATATTGTCGGTTACAGTTCGAATTGTGTTCCGTTTCCAGTTGGGAGAAAAATGCCATGACTTGGTTAATGTTACAAGTGGTTGTTGATACGACACGTGTGAACAGTAAGCCTTGAAGAATGTGATTTTTTTCAAAATTGTGATCGATTCATAGTCGGGGTCGTACTGTGTCTGACGACTCACCCATATGAGTCAGGATGACGTCTTTTAGTAGTTTAAAGAAGGATTGCTCTGTTAGTAGTTTAAAGGAGGATTGCTCTGTTAGTAGTTTAAATAGGGATTACTCTGTTAGTAGTTTAAATAGGGATTACTCTGTTAGTAGTTTAAATAGGGATTACTCTGTTAGTAGTTTAAATAGGAATTACTCTGTTAGTATTTTAAATAGGGATTACTCTGTTTGTAGTTTAAATAGGGATTACTCTGTTAGTAGTTTAAATAGGGATTACTCTGTTAGTAGTTTAAATAGGGATTACTCTGTTAGTAGTTTAAATAGGGATTACTCTGATAGTAGTTTAAATAGGGATTACTCTGTTAGTAGTTTAAATAGGGATTACTCTGTTAGTAGTTTAAATAGGGATTACTCTGATAGTAGTTTAAATAGGGATTACTCTGTTAGTAGTTTAAATAGGGATTACTCTGTTAGTAGTTTAAATAGGGATTACTCTGTTAGTAGTTTAAATAGGGATTACTCTGTTAGTAGTTTAAATAGGGATTACTCTGTTAGTAGTTTAAATAGGGATTACTCTGTTAGTAGTTTAAATAGGGATTACTCTGTTAGTAGTTTAAATAGGGATTACTCTGTTAGTAGTTTAAATAGGGATTACTCTGTTAGTAGTTTAAATAGGGATTACTCTGATAGCAGTTTAAATAGGGATTACTCTGTTAGTAGTTCCTATTAGCATTACCATGTTAGTAGTTTCCATGACCTTGCGTATTTCATGATCGACGCTCTTCTTGTATTTGGCCTTTTTTTTTTTACCTCTTTTTATTTTTTTTTATTTTTGTTGTTGTTGTTGTTGCTGTGTGGAAGGGAATTGATATGAGCCATAAAGTGATGTAAACAAACCGAACGTTCTCACCTTGGTAACATACAACCATCAGCGGCACATCGCCACGTCTTGTCTGAGACATGAGAATGATTCATCGCGCCACGCTATAGTCCACACAGTAGCGGCATGAAGTGTTTAGTGAAAGCAAACGCAGGAGGCATCATTAGACCACTCTGATACGGAATTATTTAAAAGTGCATTATGGGAACTCTGAGATAGTAATTACATAAATGTTTGGCCCCCGCGTATTGCCTGGTGGTTGTAAATAAAGCAAACGCTACTTTTTATATTTTGAAAGTATTCAAACGTATAGATGTTGTATATAAAAGATAGTTGATTTAAGCATCTTAATCATACGCTTCTGTCATGAAGTTTGCTTCAGCTAGTGAGTGCATTTTCCATATAATAATGTGTTGATAACATCCCATAGTATTTGTCCTGTTTGTGTGTGTGTGTTTTTTTTTTTTTTTTTTTTTTTTTTTTGGTCATATTCGACAATCTTGCGACACACCTATGAGCTTGGCAATACACCAGTGTGTCGCGACTAACCTTTTGAAAAGCGTTCTTTCAAATACTTGGTGATAAACCAGTGTGTCCAGACAAATATTTTTAGAAGTTCTATTTGAACTTCTTGCCTGAAAGTCACTAGACAATAATAACCTACCGTTGAACTAGCCCGCCAGCGTTTGACCTGGTCCTAATTTAGTGATGCATGAGATGATAACCCGTTATTGAAGTAATTACCGTGGGCAGGGCCACACACAACACACAGCTTCATTGTGAGATATTGATTGGTTGACTCAGCACAGTGTCCCTGTTGTCTCTGAGCGTGTTACCTGACAGGTTGTATGTAAGGACAATGATGAACAATTAATAATGGTTAGAGCGTACAAACGCTTGTGTGCACATGTGTCTCTAGAGCGTACACACGCTTGTGTGCATATGTGTCTCTAGAGCGTACACACGCTTGTGTGCACATGTGTCTCTAGAGCGTACACACGCTTGTGTGCACATTTGTCTCTAGAGCGTACACACGCTTGTGTGCATATGTGTCTCTAGAGCGTACACACGCTTGTGTGCATATGTGTCTCTAGAGCGCACACAGGTTTGTGTGCACATGTGTCTCTAGAGCGTACACACGCTTGTGTGCACATTTGTCTCTAGAGCGTACACACGCTTGTGTGCACATGTGTCTCTAGAGCGTACACACGCTTGTGTGCATATTTGTCTCTAGAGCGTACACACGCTTGTGTGCATATGTGTCTCTAGAGCGTACACACGCTTGTGTGCACATTTGTCTCTAGAGCGTACACACGCTTGTGTGCATATGTGTCTCTAGAGCGTACACACGCTTGTGTGCATATGTGTCTCTAGAGCGTACACACGCTTGTGTGCATATGTGTCTATGGCGCTATGAAAGTTTTTTTTTAGTACTAGTACGTCTGCCTATTGCCTGGATTTTTTGACCCTCCCACGCCCGCCCCTTCCTTGGGGAAAAAGAAAAAAAAAGGCAAGAAAGAAAGAGAAAAGTAGCACACAGACTAATGTACCAATTATTGGTTCCGTAGTTTTGTAAGGTCATTGTCCACAATGACATCTGTAATAATCATCTCTGACTCTCACCTTTGACGTCGTGGCCGTTTTGATCTTATGAGCAAACATAGCTGGAATTGAATTGAGTCAAATAGAATCCACGCAAAAAGTAGAAGGGGAGCGGGCCTTAAAATTTAGATTTGGTTTGTAATCTCCATTAAAGATTTCAACAGGCAGTATGTGCTACCTAGCGAATATAATTATATATGCATTCTTTCTCTAAACAATGTTTAGACTAAACATAGACGTAGTCGATTATGTATAAAGTATAAACCGTCCTAGCAAACCCCCCCTCCCCCCACCTCACTGTCAATCCCCTAACTGAATTAAGCAGTTAACTCTGTTTGAACGTTCGTTGTGCCGCTGAAATACCATATTTTGTGTGGGAACAATAGCTACAGTCGATGGCCCAATAGGCGGCCTCAGGTGGCACGGACCAAACCAGGGATCCTCAAATGACACCCTGGATCTGATCATGACAAGTTCGGTGTTTATGGTTTAACTTAATGTAAGGGGAAATAACTAGTGATCGCTTCATTCTGAGATTTTGAACACATGTAATGTAGGTACATGACGGTAATCTTGAGTCCAATATCTAATCGGAGTCATTACAATTGTCTCATTATACAAACAATTACGAATGACATAACTGCTTCATTGGAGAACAGCGTAAACATCGTGTTGTTACGCCGGGGGCGTTAGCTGGAGTTGAAATCACAGAAAGTAATTTTTTACATCTCCGCTCTACGTTAAGGACGTCACCTCGTAAATGTGGTCTTATATGCATATGTTAGTGTGGAGAAATAGATTTATGTATCTGGTTATTATTAGTATTTGTGCGGCTTGTGAAACGCGATTAATGCAAATTTCAACCCTGCCCTGCCCTGCTTCCCTAAGCCTAAGCGTCTTTGAGACCCCCCGTAAAGGTATCGAGTTAGTAGCGCAGTACCAGGGTCTGTCGTGGGCAGGCTGGTTGACCTGTGTCATACAGTGCTTGCTCTTGTGTCGACCGGCTTGCCGTTATAGCTCCAACAAAAGTTATGATTTAACGGCCGTGGTTATAGTGTGATTCTGAGGGGGAGGATAGTTTCTTGATTTTCAAAGGGATATCTCAAGCCTTGTTTGTGGTTTCATATAGTACCGTACGTGATCATGTGCGAGTCTGAACGTGTAGAAATCTGTGAAGGTGTGCTAGCAATAATTAAGTGAACAGATACATCATCGAGACGCTAAGCGTGTGTAAAAAGTAATGTCGTTATTAGCAGCTAAAATCAAACAGTACTAGTTTGGCAATGATTAAATCTCTGTTCAATTATGGTACCAGTGGCAAGCCATGGCTTTACGCTGTGCAGTACATGAGCATTGCCCAAATGTTAAGTTTTGCGGACCAGTGGACGAGTTTCGAAAATGAACCGGTGCCGGATTTATCTATTATATTTTCTTTATGCGACAATAAAAATTCCTGTTGTGCAGACCGGCAACATAAGGCTCGCGGACCGGTGAGGGTCCTTAGACGTGCAGACCGGCAACATAAGGCTCGCGGACCTGTGAGGGTCCTTAGACGTGCAGACCGGCAACATAAGGCTCGCGGACCTGTGAGGGTCCTTAGACGTGCAGACCGGCAACATAAGGCTCGTGGACCGGTGAGGGTCCTTAGACGTGCAGACCGGCAACATAAGGCTCGCGGACCTGTGAGGGTCCTTAGACTACCATTTTTGGGGATAGATTGTTGTTTTTGACGAGTTGTCATCGAGCATTGAGGTGTCTGTTCCACGACGTAATATCAAAGCCAAGGAAATGATAATGTCCTACTGCAGTAGTTATTTTAGGCCACTTAAATTAACTGCATATGTTAAAATATAGAAATAACTTAACTGCGTCCCTCGACCTCTTCACAGAGAAGTAGTTGGTACTGTTATCATTGTTATCATAGTTTATCGAATCATTAACTTGGACACTCTAAGAAGTTCTTCATTTAAAACAAAATGCCTCTTTGCTGATGCGTCGTCTTAACTATTTAAAAACAACACCGAAAGTCTTATTATTAATGTCTGGTCTGTATGAGGATGGGGTGTTTACATATAAGTTTGAATCAAATCTTTCAATTGATGTCAGAAGTCAAAACACAGGGTGATTCATGAGTTGAACTTGACCCCATTAACGTCTCGGTTTGCAGCGTTCAGTTAGAGTGTAACACTGTATTGAGTTGTAGTGTGAACATGCAGTAAAAAACCGATATTACACGATAGTTGGTCTAGTGTTGAATAATACAACGCACCATTCGCCAGCTTGGCTTAATGAGCTCAACATTATAATATGGGGATGACTCAAGCGCTCAGGCAGATTATCTTTAGATTATATCTGTATGTAGGTATAACTTGATGAAAGTTTTTGAAAGCCAAAAATAGAACCTCTAAATTCTATAGATTGTATCATTATCATAGAGTTTTAATTTCCTTGCATCAGAGCTCTTACATGTATTTAACGACAGCCAATCTAGCTACTGTAAAATACACATGTGTAGATCATAAACTATATAGCATAGTATGTAGTGAATTATTGAGATGATATGGAAGGCCCAAAGTCCATTGTCAATTTCTTTAAGTTTTAAAAGAACGCAAACTTAAGTAATTGCCCAGCTCGGTGCGTGTGTGTTGAGTGAAAATTACTTGAACCACGTCGTTGCTAACTTGATAGCAGATATACAATTTGTTTACATCAATACATGTAACAATAATAGTTCCGATACAAAACTGAAAAATGCCTGTATATATTATATATTGAAATCTAGCTAAGATGAGACTAAAATATAAATTAATATGTGGCCAGATTTGTGTTATTCCATCTAAAAATAACAGAAACTGTAACAATTATAGCATTCTCTGATCGTGTGCGTTCGGAGGGCCTGAAAGTAAGATGCGTCCCCCGTCTGGTGAAAGGTTGGAGCTGTAGATGTGAGGGCGGCCTAGTTGGCTGAAGCAGAGCCTCACCTTCAGTGCAGCCTTCAGCCTTTGATGTGCCCACGGAGTTGACAAGTCCTTGTAAACCTTCAGCAAACACGGATCCCCTGGTGAGATGGGGGTGCTCAAGTCTGTTACCACGCCCACCATAAATCTACTCCCGTGACGTCAGATTCAAACCGCGCCCGCCCCGGATTTATCCCGTGGAGCATCTTTATGGCGAGACATGACTGTCCTTGACTTTTTAGTATAAGAATGAATGCCCATAACAACAAAGACCTGGTGGGTCAGTTTTCTTGTTCTGACTTTACCTTACACGCCTGATCATTTTTTGGTCCAAGCTCTTCTTAAAACGTGGTAGACGCTTATTCATGTGGACTTCACTCCTTCACTAAAAAAAAAACCAAAAAAAAAAAACCACTTCTTTTCCACGAAGCTACACAAATAATCCTAATAAAATTTAAAATATTGGCCGTGCCGAGGCTTTTCATTTTTTAAAGTAACAGTTGTTCTGTAGTCTAAGGCCCAGAGACTGCAATGTTTATTATGGAAGGCATCCACAGTCCATCTATGGGCTTGCGTCGTAACTAACGGGTGCTTGAGATGGCAGGGTCGGTAGTCTTCGACACAATTAAAATAGATATGGCATGATGAGTTGTTGTTTTTTTTAAATTAATGTTTATTTGTTGAAACATTGTCTACTCAAATCTTGGAGTTATCAATTTGTCTTCGTGGGCTGTTGGCTTCCAGCCATTCGAAACGTCTTGCTCTGTGAATCTCTCTCCTGTGGTGTCTTCAAGTTTGGCTCAGAATTACCTGGGCTATAATGACAGAGTCACCGGAGCAAGGATTTCTTTCTTTACCTGAAGTCGATGTTTGAATAGTACCGGTAGCCCTATTACCCGCTGGTTTGTGCAGTGTGTCCAACAGAGTCAATACTTTGATGGGGGGTCTCTTTGGGGGCTCACTTCGGGACACACGACACATTTCACGATGAGCGGCTCTGGTCATCTAGGACAGCCACACTTGGTCAGTCGTGCTTTTTTTTTTTTGGTTTCGAGGCAGCGGTGCCTCGGTGTTCATGGGTTTTTTATTTTAGCTCTATTACTGGGTTAAGTACGGTAAGGGAATTTCCATTTGAACATTGTTTAATAATATTAATATGTTCGCTAAAAAGAAGGCGTCGAGAAAAAGGTTTTACAAGCCCGACGTGACGTCACGCAAGGCTTGGTTTTTCACTGCGGATACTAATACATGAACGTGTAGAAGTTATTCCATCCAGTAATTGTCCATAACCTGACCGTCTTTTACTGACAACTAATTCTCTTGCATGATGGGGGACGTTTTCTTGTTTGATTCCTTCAATTTGACAAAAGTTAGTCTGATGTTCGAAGTGCCATTTGATCAAGCTTTCGTAAATATTGACTTTGTTGTTGCTGCCAAGTGTTTACCCCAGCCCCCAACCAGCACTGTCACGTCCAAACAAACCAATACAATGATAAGACAGCTATGTGGGCTTTTGAGCACATTTATCATAGGAATGAATGAAGAGAAGACTTGACGCGGGGGGAGGGGGGGGACAGCACCTGACAAACGTTGGATTAACTTATATTATTATGAGCACATCTTTTGTACGGCCTGGCCCTGTACTTCACTGACGACGGCACGTCTAACCATCAGGGCCTGTACGTTACTGATGACGGCACGTCTAACCAGGCACAGGGAAGCCATATGCCAGCTATTAACTCTCACTTTCGAAATTAAAAGAGGTTGACCCCAGAATGTTTCCTGAGTGAACCACCAACTAGCCAATGCGAAACTCAAATTGACGACCACTTCTTTTTTTTTTATACATCTCTTACCCCCCTGGTATGTCTCCATATGGATACTGATGGCAAACCATCGACCATGACCACCTGAGGGCTCCTTAAGTCTTAAGCTAGATTTCATTTTTTTTGTGTGTGATTAGGTTTAGGACTTCACTGGGACGCATACAGATATATGATATAGTTTAAAATATTATTGTCCAGGAAAGCGTGTAATTTCTTTCATCAGAATGACACAGGGAAAAAGAACATAATGTATGAGAATTTCCAGAGAATATCCTTCGACTTGGATGAAACAGGAAACTGGAGTCAACAATTATTAGATAGATATGTATTCTATATCCCGGTCGAGGTCAAGAGAAATACAATTTAGCCACATGTTTCATCCCGACCACGCACCAGAGCGTTTTCACGTCTGTCATTCATTAAACATTGAAGTTGTATGGCTGTGCAAAGATAAGAAAAGTAGATCAACAAAATGTATGAATCAGAAGTACTTTAGTCCTGTAGCACGCATTCAACGTTTGTACAGCCAGTCGGTCCAGCGGGCAAGTGTATTCCACTACTGGAAGTTCTGCTATGAATGTTGAAAGGATATATACATGGATGTCGTTGTGTTGTCGCCAGTGTTGCTTGGTTCTCACCAAGACGTGTTGCTTGGTTCCAGGGCTGCCACTCACTTTTTTTAAATTTCCCAAGATTCGGTGAGCAAATTTCCCAAGATTTCCCAAGATAATAAAATAAAAAAGAGTTTCTTTTTAAAAAGGGTTTTTTCTATGTAATTAATGCAATAATAGATTGAATTAATGCCCCTGATAAACATGTTACATTAATTGACTGAAATTTATTGAAAAAGACATTTAAAAAAATGTTTATCACATAAAAGAAACAAACAATTTGTTTTTTAAAAAAATAATTTATAATCCAAAATATCAATACCCACTGGAGTTAGGCTACTAAATATTACCTCCGAATTCTCTGGTAAAAATATCATCTACAATACATGTGTAATAGAAGTCAGTTGGAAACAAAGCTTACAAGGCTAATTAACACAGATTTCCCTTTACAAGGGCAAAAGGTTCTTCATCAAAAAATGATTTTTCTTATTGTAAGTCTGTTGATTAGTAATGAGGTTTGCAAAGCAATTAAACAAAATTTATTAATAATAATTGTAGTTAAAATGGATTGATATTATTATGAAAACAATAA
>CAXITT010000305.1:130150-145095 GCA_964033795.1 Lymnaea stagnalis | reverse complement strand
GGCAAAAGGTTCTTCATCAAAAAATGATTTTTCTTATTGTAAGTCTGTTGATTAGTAATGAGGTTTGCAAAGCAATTAAACAAAATTTATTAATAATAATTGTAGTTAAAATGGATTGATATTATTATGAAAACAATAAGTATTTTTATTTTTTTCTTGTAACATTTACATTATAACGATTTTTTCAACCAAAAAAAAAAATACTTTTAAAGGTATTGTTCATTTATAATCCTACAACCTAGGCCTATACTTTTAATATCTTAGTTACCTGTGTTTCAATCCACAAATATTTTTTCCAAATGGTTAAAATTAGGCTGGATTTTTTATAGATGCATTATATTTTGGATGCATTGTAGAAGTAATTGAAATAATCAAATTTTACTATGGCATGGATTCTTGATTGAACACTAACGTTCACTCTTCGGCTTGTACTGTTTTTCATATGCTTGCTAATGCCTAATAGCCTAATGATAACGTTTCCAAGCCTCCCCCCCCCCAACCATTTAATAAACATTCAAAACCTGGATGTAATTTGTAAATCTTCAATTTTTTTAAAAAAAAGAAGAGAAAATTGAATTTCTCTATAATTAACTTTTTAACAATTCACAATAATATTAACTTTAATATCAGAAGAGTTTTATTTATTTGATGAGTGGATTTATAAATTAAAACCAGAAAAGAAAAGAAAAACAATTAATTTTTTGCTTCTCTATAATTAACTTTTTAACAATTCACAATAATATTAACTTTAATATCAGAAGAGTTTTATTTATTTGATGAGTGGATTTATAAATTAAAACCAGAAAAGAAAAGAAAAACAATTAATTTTTTGCCTTGTTACTTTAGAAATTATTTTGCTTCATTTTCACTATATTTTTTATCACATATTGTTGCGTTTTTTCGAAAAATATAATAAAATTTCACCCCCAGTTAAGATTTCCCAAGGTTTTGCCTGATTTTCAAAATTATTCCCCAGATCCCAAGGGGGGTCGTGAATTCCCAAGATCTTGGGAAATTTCCCAAGGTGTGGTAGCCCTGCTTGGTTCTCACCCAGACAAATCTAATCACCTTGTGTATCCAGTGAAAGCTTGCCGTGTAGCGCCAGCACGGACCTGTCGTGTGTGTAATCAGCTGATGGCTGACACGGCGGCAGACAAAAAGTGATTAGCCGACACTTCCCTCTCGCTAACAACGTCAGACTCCGTGACTCAATCATCAGATCAAAGGTTCAACTCGGTGGGTCACCGACACGTGGGAACATGACACGGATTGTTGTTCAACAGTGATTTATAAGTGTCTCCCTTGGATTTTATTGTGCTTGTGGATTCAGTTTTATGTTAACCAATTGCAGTGAGACGGATTTTGTTGCGTTAACTACAATCGCATTCTTAGTGTTGTTGATCAGTACTTTAATTTTTACAAATGACCCCTGTAACAGAAGGTAGTGCTGCCACTGTGGCATGCTTTTTACATGCAAGCAGTCGCGTACTTAGGGTATGACAGGGGCGTAGGGCAAATGCCCCTGTGCGCCACTTAAAGGGGCGCCAAAAACTCAATTTCTATTAATCTAATTGTTATTCAGAACTGTCTCATTGTGTACAATGTGAAAATTACGCACTTTAACAGTAAACATCATGTTTATTATTTCTATCCTTTGATTTTTACTTGCAAATTCATCAAACAAACTAATTATGCTCTACAAGGTCTTTAGAAGTGGCCAAAAATTTGGCAATGGCTAATGCAAAGTGCAAACATTTACTGACCCCCCCCCCTCCTCCATGGGCGCCAAATACCCTAGGTACCGCCAGCCTGTGTGCATTTTTATAACTACGTCTGAAAACGTCATCTCGCCTAAGGTCGAAGGTAGGAGGAGAGATCAGCTTATATGAGGGAGAGATCAGCTTATATGAGGGAGAGATCAGCTTATATGAGGGTGAGATCAGCTTATATGAGGGAGAGATCAGCTTATATGAGGGAGAGATCAGCTTATATGAGGGAGAGATCAGCTTATATGAGGGAGAGATCAGCTTATATGAGGGAGATATCAGCTTTTATGAGGGAGAGATCAGCTTATGAGGGAGAGATCAGCTTATATGAGGGAGAGATCAGCTTATATGAGGTGAGAGATCAGCTTATATGAGTTTCATTTTGTCTCGGGCAAAGGGCGCACGTTTTAAAGTCTACCAGGGAGACTTTCGCCCCTTACATTGTTACTTTCGCCTACGCGACCTGTCTCTTATGCCTTCGTTTCTACGTACGATGCCTCTATGTTTCCTGTTATTGAAATTAACAGGTTTCTGTTCTTCATTCGTAATTGTAGTTTCCAACTAATATTCTCACCATCTGTGCATGCATAGTACACACGGTAACAATGGAGGCGTATTAAGTCGAATTGAATTATGTGCACCAGAAGTGCATTCATTTTTTCATAATTGTTATTGATGCTATAAAAAATTGTCTTGTGTGTGTAGATAAGTCGGTGGTTTTCAAACTCCTTACTCTAACGACACACGAGGCAACATTGTTCAAAAGTTTCTAGTTTAGATGTAAAAATGTAAATGAGGATATTTAATTTTATATTGCTTATTAATGATTGTCCATAACGAGCTGTTGCACAGTTAAACTATTGCTTCATGTTCCCGGGAAGGTCGCATCCACGTTTACTGCTACGTGAGGGCGTAGCCTACCATAGATGTGGAAGGATGCATATCTGTAGCTTGTCCTGCCTACCATAGATGTGGAAGGATGCATATCTGTAGCTTGTCCTGCCTACCATAGATGTGGAAGGATGCATATCTGTAGCTTTTCCTGCCTACCATAGATGTGGAAGGATGCATATCTGTAGCTTGTCCTGCCTACCATAGATGTGGAAGGATGCATATCTGTAGCTTGTCCTGCCTACCATAGATGTGGAAGGATGCATATCTGTAGCTTGTCCTGCCTACCATAGATGTGGAAGGATGCATATCTGTAGCTTGTCCTGCCTACCATAGATGTGGAAGGATGCATATCTGTAGCTTGTCCTGCCTACCATAGATGTGGAAGGAAGCATATCTGTAGCTTGTCCTGCCGACCATAGATGTTGAAGAATGGATATTATCTATATCTTGTCCTGCCGACCATAGATGTTGAAGAATGGATATTATCTATATCTTGTCCTGCCGACCATAGATGTTGAAGAATGGATATTATCTATATCTTGTCCTGCCGACCATAGATGTTGAGGAATGCATATCTCCAGCTTGTCCCTCATATCAACCTGCGCCACACGCCTGTAAAAACCACGTCTCAATTTCACGGGTGGCATTTTTGGTGACGTCGTTCATTGTCTTGGTACAGAAGGTTTAAAGCTGTGTGGATTTGGCCAAGTTTATATTACCCCACAAGGTTACACGGACTGTCTACTTCATTGGCACATTCCTGCGTCTGTTAGTGTTATCCCAACACTAAGCTCTATTTCTTTTTTATATACGTCACGAATAGACTCGTCTTTGCAATATCATTAAGACTCCCAATTTGATGTTAAGAAATGTTTTCCAAAAAAAGATCCTTTTTACGCCTTTAAAAAAAAAAAAAATTGTGTTTATTGCAAAATGAATTATTCAAATCATCCATGAGACCTACACTTCGTGTACCTCACCTTGGATTACCGTTCAGTACACTAAAGAGACCTTCGTGTACCTCACCTTGGAGACCGTTTAGTACACTAAAGAGACCTTCGTGTACCTCACCTTGGAGACCGTTCAGTACACTAAAGAGACCTACACTTCGTGTACCTCACCTTGGATTACCGTTCAGTACACTAAAGAGACCTTCGTGTACCTCACCTTGGAGACCGTTTAGTACACTAAAGAGACCTTCGTGTACCTCACCTTGGAGACCGTTCAGTACACTAAAGAGACCTACACTTCGTGTACCTCACCTTGGATTACCGTTCAGTACACTAAAGAGACCTTCGTGTACCTCACCTTGGAGACCGTTTAGTACACTAAAGAGACCTTCGTGTACCTCACCTTGGAGACCGTTGACCTACACTTCGTGTACCTCACCTTGGATTACCGTTCAGTACACTAAAGAGACCTTCGTGTACCTCACCTTGGAGACCGTTTAGTACACTAAAGAGACCTTCGTGTACCTCACCTTGGAGACCGTTTAGTACACTAAAGAGACCTTCGTGTTCCCCACCTTGGAAACCGTTTAGTACACTAAAGAGACCTTCGTGTACCTCACCTTAGAGACCGTCCAGTACACTAAAGAGACCTACACTTCGTGTACCTCACCTTGGATTACCGTTCAGTACACTAAAGAGACCTTCGTGTACCTCACCTTGGAGACCGTTTAGTACACTAAAGAGACCTTCGTGTACCTCACCTTGGAGACCGTTCAGTACACTAAAGAGACCTTCGTGTACCTCACCTTAGAGACCTCCAGTACACTAAAGAGACCTTCGTGTACCTCACCTTAGAGACCGTCCAGTACACTAAAGGGACCTACACTTCGTGTACCTCACTTTGGAGACCGCCCAGTACACTAAAGAGACCTTCACTTCGTGTACCTCACCTTAGAGACCGTTTAGTACACTAAAGAAACCTCCGTGTACCTCACCTTAGAGACCTTCAGTACACTAAAGAGACCTACACTTCGTGTACCTCACCTTAGAGACCGTTTAGTACACTAAAGAGACCTTCGTGTACCTCACCTTAGAGACCGCTCAGTACACCAAAGAGACCTTCACTTCGTTTACCTCACCTTAGAGAACGTTCAGTACACCAAAGAGACATACACTTCGTGTACCTCACCTTGGAGACCGCCCAGTACACTAAAGAGACCTTCACTTCGTGTACCTCACCCACTAAAGAGACCTTCACTTCGTGTACCTCACCTTAGAGACCGTTCATGAGATTGAAGAGACCTGTTCAATAGTGTTACTATAGTTACTGTAGGCGCCATACTATACAATACACCACCACTCCTGGGAATTCGTATGCACTGACATTTCTTGTCTCTCAACAACCAACCATCGGACAGTCTAGTGTGATAGTGTCAAGTGAAGTGGCAATGTTCACGAGGGACTGTGGGGGGCAGTGGTGAGAGTATATGATAAGTAGTGGTGAGAGTATATGATAAGCAGTGCTTCACAAGTTTACCCGGGCTGGAATGTATCCACAAATTGAAGCTGGAGCAGATGTCCATCTGACATCTTGTCGCATATTTGACTATCAATAAATCTAGCTGCTGTTAACAAAAGCTATTGGTCACGGAGATGCAGGACAGGTCACCAGGCCGCATCCAGCAAACGATAGTGTACTCAACATAGCCATGAAAAAATCATGACATGAAAGTGCATTTTTGGAGTCTTCAAGTAGTATGTGTGTGGTTTGAGATGCTGATGATGGTTCGATTGGCTGAGGAATATGTGTTTGGAGGTTCAAAGCACACACCTTTTAAAAAATTTAATTAGCCAAATGAAAACTGTGTTTTTTATTATGATTGAATAAAAAAATACTCCAAAGTTTCATAGAAGACGGGGAGATAAGGAAAGAAATGTGTAATTCATTATTTAGTTAAAAATTTTAATGTCTTACAAATAATCCGGAAATGAAATTATGGCCTTAAAATTTGAGCTAGTCTGGCAAAACCAGTGTTTCCCGACCTTAAGTACTCACGGTCAAGTTTTTATTCTTTCTTTCATTTGTTAAAAACAAAATATAGGATTATTGTTTCACTAGTCTTTTTATCAATGCTGTATGATTCTGGCATAATTCTCACCACACAAAATATGTTCTAAATAGTTTACACTTATCTGTGTGTATAGCACCCGAGGTGCTTTATAATGATCTGACAGACAGACCACTGATTGAAGAATTTAGCGATAGAGCAATTTTCTCCTGGGTCACTCGTCAGGTGATGGTTCTCACGCAATATTCAAACCATAAGGCATGATGGCCGTGCGGGTGTGGATGTTAGGGGGAGGGGGGGGGGGGGGTAAAGATACATCGCGTTGATTAGGTCCAGGGTTCTCCTAAGTTTTTAATACACCTTTGCTCTTTCCGTTATAAGCAGGGTAGCTGCTTATTCAAACCATAAGGCATGATGGCCGTGCGGGTGTGGATGTTAGGGGGAGGGGGGGGGGGCTAACGATACATCGCGTTGATTAGGTCAAGGATTCTCCTAAGTTTATAATACGCCTTTGCTCTTTCCGTTATAAGCAGGGTAGCTGCTCCCACTATGCAAACCTTCAGGACAGCCTCTGTGGCTGGTCTTCGAAAGTGTGGGCCGAAGGGTTGATTCAGCTGTTTCGGAAAATTGCGCGTAGTCCAATTCTAGTTCTCACCGGCGTTGTCTTAGATATTCTAGTGTCCTCATCACCTGACTTGGTAAGACTTGGCCCACTGGGGCCATTCTATTGCTGTTGAGGACGCTACATCAACTTTCCGACCTCCTCCCAGATGTTTATGTGATGCTCTTTAACTCCGGCATTCAATTTGTTCGCTTCAGCAACATTTTTTCAACCGCTGACCTTTGTTAAAGAGCGGACATTGGAGAAACGAGCTCCATTTGTTCATCCGGATATATCACTACAACGTAATTTTTGTGTTGTGAATGTGATTTGAGCAGGCTGCCACATATTTCTCTGTGTTTGACACTTTCTTGTTAAAGTGTTGTAGGTGGTTCCTCTATAATTAGCGCATACCAGGTGGGGGTGGGGGGCGCTCTGTACACAGCAATTAGTCGGTATGTCAGTCCATTCACAAAGATGTTACACTTCATTTCACAAATGGATACAACAAAGGGAAGTAAACCTACTTGCTTTAAAATTGCCTCCCTTTATGTTAATTGAGAAGACGTTCTAACCCAGTGGTTCTCAACCTTCCTAATGCCGCGGACCCAGTTCCTCATGTTGTGGTGAACCCCAACCACATAATAATTTTTGTAGCTACTTCATAACTGTAGAGTATATGTGTTTCCGATGGCCTTAGTCGACCCCTGCAAAAGGTTCGTTTGACCCCCAAAGAGGTCGCAACCCACAGGTTGAGAACCGCTGTTCTAACCAAACATGGATGAGGCTTACAAACGACTGAGTTTGGTCAAATGTTCACGTTTTTGTGAGGATAAAGGAATCATATTTCTGATAATAAAACGAATTTAAAAAAAAAAACAATTGGACTGTAAAGTTTCCTATGGCATTTTTTGATATTCTGGTACCGTACCTCCCCCTTTATCTCAATATCGAAACCATGACTGCGCACATGGCTTACTGACCACCTATAAAATACTGAGTTTTAGCAACAGGAAACACTTCAGAATTCATCTCTGTTATTCATGTTCAACCTTCACAGACCTTAACCTTTGAACTCAGGCTTTGATCTTGACCTAAAACCTGTGACATCCTATTTAGACCTGTCAATATTAATTGTTGGGACCGTCAAGTACGTGTGTTTTCATACGCCCTCCACAATCTATGTTAGTTCACGGTGTGATGGGAGTTGTGGATAGTTGATATTCTCGTGACGACAGAGCAGATTGAGATGGTTAATTTCTCGATATTGTTGCATACCGTACATAAAAAAGGACTGAACTGAAATCTCGTCAGGACTCCTGTGGCAAAATGTCCAACATGTGTTTTCCATTGCATGTTGATTTTATGATTTAACTTGAGTCATTCCGCTATTTCCCTGGCCTGCTCCACACATCTTTTCATTCAGATATCATCATCAACGGCGCTTCAGCCTAAGGAGGACCCTGGCCTGCTCCACACATCTTTTCATTCAGATATCATCATCAACGGCGCTTCAGCCTAAGGAGGACCCTGGCCTGCTCCACACATCTTTTCATTCAGATATCATGGCGCTTCAGCCTAAGGAGGACCCTGGCCTGCTCCACACATCTTTTCATTCAGATATCATCATCAACGGCGCTTCAGCCTAAGGAGGACCCTGGCCTGCTCCACACATCTTTTCATTCAGATATCATTATCAACGGCGCTTCAGCCTAAGGAGGACCCTGGCCTGCTCCACACATCTTTTCATTCAGATATCATTATCAACGGTGCTTCAGCCTAAGGAGGACCCTGGCCTGCTCCACCACACCCATCGCTGTCCGCCTCAAGGCGCGGACCCCCGGTTAATGTTAGTCGTCTACATCTTCAATTTCAATCCATCTCAGTCTTGGTCGACTTGAGCAGTTTCTGTCTTTTCCTGCTCTACAACCCGGCGTCCTCTCGAGGTGCTCTGTCCAACGCAGTTTGCCTTTTACAAATTAAAAGAAAAAAATGTTGCCACTATGGGTGGATCTTTGTAAAATTGATATATCTCTTGGTTTTGTGGATTCTCCATCCAAAATTGTTTATCACCGGACCTTATACTTTCCTGACGATTTTCCTCTCCAATGTATTGAGCAATTTCTCACTTGCGTAAATTACTATTGGTCTATTTGCTATTTATCCTATTAACATTCAAAATGTGTTTGGTTTCGTTATTTTATATCTAGCGCTGTAGGTGAAGTCTTATGTAAGGTTGAATAATTAGGTTAGGTTAAAGTTAATGGGTTGACATTGGCTAGTTCCGCCCAGGGCTACATTAATCAGATTGGTTCCAGGTTAAATGGTTGAGGTCAGCCCTGATGGGCACTGTAGCTCTACATGCCACGGCTCCTGTTGTATCAGGCCGTGATGTGCAATTAGTTTCTCCGACTATGGAAAATGTATTTAAACATATTTTTAAAGGTCGGTCTGTATCTATTTTCTATGTCTGCTCGAGTCTGTACATGTTCTCTTCATGGTTCATTTCAGAAATAACTTTAACGATCCCTAAATGGAACTTTTAAAGAGAATTTTGGAAAGATATTTTAAAAACTTTAAATGGTTCTGGGGTGAAATAAAAGCAATATTTTCTATGTAAAAGTGCACTAAGTGTTCCATTAGAAATAGTGTGCTCCGAGTCTGAATTAGTGGGTACCCATCTCAGGTTAAATGTTCCCCTTAAAATTAGATCAATGACATTAGTGTCTTTAAGTGAATGCCCTTTTACTCTGTTTTCATGATGACGTTCGTGGGAGAACAGGTGCAAAAGCGATGTTAGCGACTTTGTTGGTTTTATGGAGAGAACAAAAAAAGTATCTAAAATATGATCGTGGGATGGTATCTGTCACGGTGCAGCCACAATTGTGTCTGATGTCAAGCATGTGATACCATCTGTTTAATTATAGGTTGGTCGTGTACAAGTGGGAAGTCGCGCTGAAATCAAGGGGTTTTACTACTGCCGTCATGGGAAACAGAGTTATGCCAATTGTGGAAGTGCAGTTTTACGTGTTTTTTTTCTTTTTCGGCTTTTTTTTTTTACTGCTTTGTGACAATGACGGTTACAAATTTTGATTTTTTTTAATGGCGCCATTGTGGCATGGAAGGAAATTAAACTTTTGAGGATTTACTTGAAATAGAGTCTAATACTGGCAACAACAACACACTCAATTAATAATGAATGCACCAGCTGTCACATTGTGGACACTGAACTAACAGCTGTTACTAACTCGTGATGATTAAACTAAGCGCCTATCCTTTAAACGTAGAACACTTTCCGTATATCTATCTACATGTATTCGGTGACAATGGGACCACGCCCCTAATCCACCCTTACCAACGGACAGTTATTAGTGCAATGCCAATGACGGCGAACAAAGAAACAGCTTTTCCGCTTTTCAATGTTTCCACTAAGAAGCTATTAAGACATTCTGTATTCTCTCTTAAGTCCTGTCGGCGTGCATAATGGTAATAGCTTCCATTTGCATCTCTGCCACACTTCGTGTGAGATCACGTCGTCAAACAGCCAACTCCTAGAGTTCTTTGTTGAAAGGGTGTTTTTTTTTTTTGTTTTTAGCATTCTTGTGTGTGTCTCCCTTTCTGTCTATACCAAAGCACCACGACTGACCTTTGCAGCACTTCAGCAATCTCCCACTCGTACCTGCAGGCCCGACTCATCACTCACAATCTGGAATATCCAACTTAGGAATAGCCCCTTATCGCGATGATCAGCTTATTTGATGGTGGATTCGGTGTAGGCATTCCTCCCACATTCGTCAATCATTTAAAGAATTATATGATATCAACAACATTAATTACCATTTATATCCTGCCCCACCTCACTCGCACGTTCGTATTTTTTGGCTCCCCCTCTCTCAATTTTCTTCTGAGTTCACCGCTGAGGGCCCATCATTTGGTCATAGCTAACCTTTGACCTTTCCGTCCTCCTTGAGCCATCCAGTAAAGTTACGATTCGTCCACACCCACGTGTCTGGCACATTGTGAGCAGAGGGAAAATGTTTCTCTTTCATGGCGTCATACATCACTAGGTGGGTCCAACCTTTTACATCAAGGCAACGGTTCTCAATCAATATTGACCAGTACCTCATCTGATAGTGACTCACTAACCTTTTGTTTGATTGAGCGATTCCTATTTCCGGTAAATGGCATCATAAGGAAGGGCGTACCTTCTAGTTGAAAAAAGTTTCAAAGAAATCAGTAACTGGTCACGTTTATTTTGTGGCGTGCTTAGTTAATGGTGTTACGACTTGCAAGACTGTGTGTGTCCAAGCCGTGTAAAGTAAATGAATTGTGGGTTAAGTTATGTTTGGGCTTTAAAAAAAAATACAGGACAAATACAAGGACTCTCCGGCTAAATGCCTTATTCAACAGACAGGACAAAACAAGAAACAACTAATAAACTAGAAATTTATTTTTTTTTGTGTTGGAAGACTCTGATCAAAATGTAGTTCTCTCAATCTCAAACTAAAACCAAAATGCACTGCGATTCAAGGGTAATTAATGACCAAGTTAGATTGACTTCAGTTCTCAGCACTATTTAATCCTTGTGCGGCTCTTCGCCTGGTCTGAGATTGAGACTTATGTAAAATGATAATAATTTGAGAACCATTTGTCTCAACACTTTTAGACTTCAAGCGACTATTGTAATGGGCCATACAACCCGATGTGCGACTGTTAGCCGTTTCCAGTTAGACAAGTTGTTTGACCTCTTTGAAAGTTCGGAGGTCACATTTGTTTTATATTGTAAAAAAACGTAGACTCGTGACTGTGTTGAGTATCTGTGTCTCAGTTTGGTCAGGAAATCTGCTCTACTTTTCTATTTTTGAGCTTCTGTGCTGGATCTGCTGTGTTTAAATATCATCTCGTTTTTGGCTTGGTGATTTATGTAGATATATGATTTCATCATAGGCCGGTCTTAATGCAGCCTTCCATGGACAACATACTTAAAATCAAGCGTTTTGTATTGTGTGTGCCTCTGTGTCCCTATTTTGTATAGTGTGTGCCTCTGTGGCCCTATTTTGTATAGTGTGTGCCTCTGTGGCCCTATTTTGTATAGTGTGTGCCTCTGTGGCCCTATTTTGTATAGTGTGTGCCTCTGTGGCCCTATTTTGTATATTGTGTGCCTCCGTGGCCCTATTTTGTATAGTGTGTGGCTCTGTGGCTCATTTACATGTGATATACGCGTGCCGAAATGATGTACTCTTTGTTTTATAGTTAACGGAGTCGAACCATTTTGATCAAACAAAAGTCTCTTAAACCGTCCCTGTTCCAGGGTGCTGTGTGCGGAGTGTTTTACGCCCCCCCCAACCCGCCTCCCCACCAGTCGTTTTGTTTCAAGGTCTATCTACACTCACCTTTTTATCAAATCTCTCAAATTTTTAGCGCAAAAACAGCGTGCTTATACGGACGACAATGACACACAATTGTTTCTCTTTGTGATAGAAAACGGGGGTGGGGGGGGCAGTTACTCTAATTTAACAAGTCGATATAAAATATCATTTCTAAAGGACCGCATTGTTTACGTATAAATGAGTAGATAAAGGCCTCACCTGACGTGTTCTCACCTGACTTGTCATTTTCCTAAACATGGACGTTGGGGTAAAGCACACTGGCATCCTTGGTATACTGTGAAAGGTGTCGCCTAATAGACTCCACGCATAGTTCTAATTAGATGATTAAATTCAAAGACGGTCATTAGGAGAATGTATTCTATTTAATGGCTACCATAGTTCAGTTTGCTAACTGAACCTTTAGTCGTAGTGCTGAGGTTGTCAACAATGCGAGCTTGTTGATAAACGTCTGGTCGTCGATGCAGTTTTATATGGCCATAAATCCCGTGGCGTCAAGGTATCTTTCCTTGTTGAGGATTATGTCTTTCTTGTTTGCCTACACGTAATTCTATGTTGTGTTGAGTGCAATAAATCTATGGTTTTATTGGTGTCGGCCCAGGTGTCACGAGCTACCTAATGCTCCAGTGATATTTCCATACCGTGTGTGATCTTCCCCTATCGTGTGTGATCTTCCCTTATCGGGTGTGATCTTTCTCTACCATATGTGATCTTGTGTGCACAAGGAAACAGAATATATAAGAAACCAAACAACTTGTTTGTAAATCAAAATACTATATATAATTTATTGTTTAAATGTACCATAAAACATGCATCATTAGTTTTAAACGAATAAACTAGTTTCATAAGAGCATGTACAATCAAAGGAAATGAAATACAAGCAAAATGAATCACCTCGATAGCAGGAGAGTCATGGATGTTACTTCTTCTCTACCTATTGGTCTGTTCTCTTGTGGCCCTATTGTCAATGAGTGTTACTGCATGGCTCTATCTACTCCTGGTGGTTGCCAAAAGTTGGTATCTGTCTCCTTTCAAAACACACGGCTACACAGTTTTAAGGAATAGTTTCAACTAACACAAGATAAGGTTACTATTCCTGAGACTTACTAGGAATCGCCACAAAACATAATATTAGATAAACCGTTACACTATATACTTACCGTGGCTCTTCCAGGAAATCTCTAGAAACGTCTAATATATAAACCCGCCACCTCCATGCACTCAACCTCCCGTACAGCCTCTACATTCTAACTCCATATTGACTCTTACCTCTGCGTGGAATTCCGTGGCATGAGCTCGTATGATGCTGTAGGTCTTAATCTAAGCACACGAAGAAAGTCATGCGAGTATTGCAGGTCAATAGTCAGTGAAATATCCGAATTTCCCGTGGGTTATATACCCGAATGCCCCCTCAAAAACTTCCCATCATCACCTCGTAGTCGCCGACATCCCCATAGGTCGTCATCAAAGTCTGACATCTTCTACCAGAAACGTCACCCCTCTAGGTGCATTCACGTGAGTCAGAAAAGTATACATGTCTCTGCGAAGGCTGAGACCCATCTACACTCCTACCCTTACCATGTGTCCATATTCCATAACCCTGGGAAATCACTATTCATAATCTACCCACTCTCAAAAGAACTGTGTTGATCTGTTGAGTTTTTGACTATGATGGTAACGGTCGAATGTTATAGAAGAGTCTAGATTTCAAGAAATCGGGTCGTGTTTCATCGTTGATTTTATTTGTAAAGCTGGTTGTAAGAGTGTCTGTGCAGATGTTTCGCAAGTTTTCTGTTAGAATATAAATGTTTCTGCCAAATTCAAAGGGATGTTGAAGTGTCCCTTGCACAAAGATGAGCTCTCAAGAAATTTGCTGATCCGTGTATGTATTCATTGTTAGAAATGTCAAGGGTGATCAAAAATAAATAAATAACTAAACGACTGTTCTCATCTCGCAAGTGAAATACAAGTTTTTAATGATTCACAATTTCGGATAGCATCGAGCAAGTGCATGTTAGGTGCCGGATTATTATGGTGCAGAACTCAAAATGAAGCATTCCGTTTTGGATTTAACTAGTAAATGCCTGCTGTGAGTGACGCAACTCCTGGGATCACCGGAGCGGCTCACGCGGCCACCGTTCAAACACCATGTTCAGCTGCTGCTCGCCGCGCAAGAAGAAGAAGAAGAAGAACAAGCATCTCAAAGATGCCAACGGCGGTGCAGAGAAAGTGCCATTGAGTCGGAGTAGAGACGAGCTGCGTGCGTCACGTGCACAGGTTGGTAGACAGAAACCTGGCAACAGGGCAAACTTAAAGTGTTTGGATTATCTCTCAATTTACTGATAGTTAAGGACGAACTCGCTTTGTATACTTTACGACAAACTGGCTTTGTATAGTTAAAGACAAATTCACCTTCTATAGTTAAGGACAAACTCGTTCTCTATTGTTAAGGACAAACTTACTTCCTATAACTCGCTTTCTATATTTAAGGAAAAACTCACTTTCTATAGTTAATCACAAACTCGCTTTCTTTAAAATCATCTATTTCCCCCCACCAAATGTGTGATATAAGAAATGAATTTGTAAATTGTATCTATAAACTAAATCAATTCTTCACGCAGGTCTGTTTTCCTCCTTCCCATACCAAAAATACATTTTTCTTTTACAAATCCTTACAATTCCATTCTTTAAAAAATGTTATTAAGAGAGTTGGGGTGGGGTATTTTTGGGCCGGGGGATGCATAGATGAATGGATTTGATGTACCTCTCCGCTATCTTTCATCATATTTTTTTTTTCTCCTTGACTGGGAAAAGGTGCAAGGAAAATGAGCCAATGCAGGGCCCAGTCGAACTCAGCGTGTCCTCAAGGTACACGCCATTTATGCCGGTAGCGCCATAAACCATTTTTTTAACTTTTAAGGTTTGGGTTTTACCAGTCTGCTCCCGCCGTCGTGTTAAAACCTCCAGATTTCTCTCATAAATTTAGGATGTTAAAATGGACTGGACGGCTTAATCCCTCCTCTTCATTCATGCCAGAATAGCCCTGCGGCAGTCTCGAGCCTGACACCTCTTTGTTGAATGATTCATACACCCTGTGTGTCACACACAAACACCAGCACGTACGGCGGGCCGGGCCACACAAACACCAGCACGTACGGCGGGCCGGGCCACACAAACACCAGCACGAACGGCGGGCCGGGCCACACAAACACCAACACGAACGGCGGGCCGGGCCACACAAACACCAGCACGTACGGCGGGCCGGGCCACACAAACAC